>JBBPSX010000111.1:0-20349 GCA_038093815.1 Neoboletus cf. brunneissimus | reverse complement strand
GGTACCAACAGTTATGCAAAGAGCTTGATAAGCTTAGTCTCAAATGAACAGAGGCTAACTGGGGAGTTTTCATGGTGCAAATAGGTAGCGACCTGTTAATTCTAGCCTCCCACATTAATGACTGCATGATAACTGGATCATCAAAAGAGCTTATCAAAGCCTTTAAAGACGAAATTGGATTACAATTCAAGATCACAGATCTTGGGCCCATCAGCTGGTTACTTGGGATGAAGGTAACTTGTGATCACAATACCTATACCATTTCTATTTCACAACAATTCTATATCAATGTGATACTCATGAAATTCAATTTTGCTGATCAGAAACCAGTCTCTATCCCAATGGACCCTAACATCCAGCTCTCGTGAGCACAATCACCCAAGTCTGCTACCGACATTGCCACTATGCAACAGGTCCTATTCCATATAGTGCTCAGCTCACTGATGTACTTAGCTGTTGGTATACACCCTGATATTGCATTTGTGGTATTGACACTTGCTCAATTCATGGAGAGTCCAGGATTACCTCATTGGAAGGCACTCAAATGTGTCTATCACTACCTGATTGGTATGAAGACTTGGTTGCTCACATTTGGAACTCAAATGAACACACTCATTGGCTATGCTGACGCTGATGGTGCCTTACAAGAGCATTGCCATGCTATAATAGGTTATGTGTTCCTTTATAGATGGAGGAGCAATCTTCTGGAGTTTGTGGAAACAAGAACTTGTCACGCTCTCTACCACAGAGGCCAAATATGTCACATCCACCCACACTGCTAAAGAAGCCCTTTGACTCCATCATCTCATTGGTGAAGTTTTCCAACCTCTGTGCAACCCAACTATTCTTTACAATGACAACCAGTTGGCAATCACTCTTACCAAAGACGGTAATTATCACATATGTATCAAACATATAGACATACACTACCATTTTATTTGTTTCACCATTTCTGATGGTTCTATTCATTTGATCTATTGTCCTACTGACCATATGATTGCTGATACCCTTACAAAAGCACTCCCTTCTATTAAAGCCAAGCATTTTGCTTTTGAGCTTGGACTTCATGCCATTTGAGGGGGAGTGTTGGAGTTCAAATGTTGTATATAGCCATTTTATGCTTACTTAATCATGTTTTGTCTATATTTGATGTTCTGTCTTTCTCAACACACCTCAGTTGCTTGTCATAGTCAACTGAGGTGAGATATTGTTAAGTGTGTAAAACTCTGAAAGGGTAACAAGACTCCGGAACTCCAGAGTTTGTTCGGACGGGACTTGGCTTCATCATATGTATGTGGTGTGCCCTTGTCAGGAGTCCATGATGTCCCAGAATTTACAAGTGGGTCTGAGTAAGACTTAAGATGTTCTAGACATCAAGTTGAGCAGAGGTTCAGAGAAGAGCTTTCAAAGCTCAAGCAGATGGAAGAGGAGTTAACTAAGCTGATATTTGAACTGAGGAGTTACAGGAGTGTTCCGAGGCTTTATATACTATGGAGTCGAGGGATATTACTAATGGAGTGGAGCTGGTTTGTAAGGTAGGGATTGGAGGTAAGGAAATGCTGGAGCTGTGCTCCACTTAGGAGCACAGGTACAGAGGATAGAATGGAGCGGAGACTAGTATATATAGAGGTAAGAGAAATGGAATGTAAGCATGTATTGTAAGTATGGACAAGGTCCAAGATATGGGGGTTGTGTCTCTAAAGAGAATGCACTGGAGTTTGTATGTACAGGGAATGAAGTTGGTCCAGAGGACCGGGGTTAGACTTACAAGATTTCTGGGATATGACAGTATCCCCCTCTTAGGCCTGAACCCCTGAAAGCCTAGGCCAGGGACAATGCAGAGTTGAAAAGTTGAAATCTGAACCTTGTTGATTGCCACTCGGGAGACTATAAAGTCCAGTAGGTTGCTGTCCATGCTACTACATTCAAACCACCATATCCGACATCAACAACATCAAGAACTGGTCCAACGAACACTTTGCGGAGTGCGCAGATGACAATGATGACGTCTGCACTACCAAGTTCACCGAGTGGTGGTGATGAGTAAAGAAGCAAAAGGTGGAGGAGGTGTGGAGGTGTTATAACTCGTCCTAACCCCTATCCTTTTTCGGTCTAACCCCTGTCTCACACCTGTGAGAACCATCTGTACACCTGTACCTCAGCCCTTGTCCTCATCCCTCCTCACCTAGGGAGGCTGTCATTGTCCTTAATGTGACCCCCTTGCTTAGTCTTACGACTAGACAACACTCGGATCCTCTGTCCTCCGCCCTCGTCCCCACCCCGAGTTACCTCCTCCGCCATAGACCCGTTCCCGTGCTTATCCAGGAACGCCCTACTCCCCCGTCACCTTGGACCTTCACCGGTCACATCTGGGGATCTTCCCCATCACTGTCATTTGTCCTTACATCTGCCCAGGATCTCCTCCTGGCGCCCTTGTATGCTTTCCCTTGTTCTTATTCACCTTGACGTTCTTTCATTTACCTTACCGTTGGTGCCACTGGCACACCCCTTCGCCCTAGTCATGCGTCCTACCGACGTCATGCTGTAGTTTTCCCCCTCGCCCCGCTTACGCGGCCCTCACCCTCGCTCACTTCACACCTGGCACTTTAGCTTGCGTGTCCTTTTGACGTCCCTGCCCTTTGCCCACACCCTTGGCCCACATTCGGGCTCCTCTTGATTCGTTTACTTATATACCGGACACTTAGTACACTTATTCCCTATCTTGATCTTACCTGGTACCTCCCTTGTACCTATGGACTTCCCCTAGCGTTGTAGCACCAGTACTTCGCACCCTGCCAATGTCCATCCCTTGATCATCTTCTGCTGCTGTCTGGCGCCCCCGTCAGGACTTCCTCGACTAGAAGACGCCACCAGGTCTACGTCTCCAGCTACCCGGTTGGAACGTAACAGGAGGAAGGCAGAGGTGAAGGTGCGGCGCAAGGCAAAGGAAAGGTGCAAAGCAGCGCAGGTGAAGTGTGAGAAGGCGGAGGTGGTGGTGAGGGAAAGGGTAAATCAAATGTGTTCATATCTTGCACACTGACCAACTGTCACAGGCTGAGCAAGTCCGGGTGGAGCAAAGCTCTGACAAGGGCAAGGGCAAGGCGATGAAGTTGGTGGAGTGTGCGCAGTGCACAGACTGTGGGCTCGAGTGCAAGCTTGGTCCCAGTAAGTCCACATCGTGCATGGCCTGCATCAATGCCAAGGTCAAGTGTTGGAGGCCCAGAGCTGAGGAGGTGGTGCAACGACAGCAAAGGGCAGAGGAAACAACAAGAAAGCACACATGGAAGCGGGGCCTAGCAGAGTGAAGGGGGTACCTGAGGTGAGTTTGGAGGTGATTGTGGGCCCTTCGCAGGCCACGGAGGAATTCTGTGAGCTGCTGAGGGCTATATGCAAGCAGCTGGACTGCCAGAATAGGCTGCTGGAGCAGCTCATCAAGCTCAAGATGGAGGAGGTATACAGGATGGAGATGGAGGATGAGTTGCACAAAGCGGAGTCCTTGGACTTGGAGTTCGAGGAGGTGGAATTGGAGGAGTTGGAGTTGGAGGAGTTGAGGAAGGAAAAGATGGCGGCAGAGGCAGCAGAGGATGAGGAGATCAGGATGGCAGCAAAGGTAGCAGAGAATGAGGAAGAGGATGGAGAAGGGAGTACAGAGAAAGAGGCCAAGGCCATAGTGTAGAAATTGTTTTTTCCTTGTCGCAATGTAATTTTGTTTTCTGCCTCACAGTGTGGAGTGAGGTCCAGGCTTATCTGGATATTGGAGATGGAAGTTGTGAATGAGCTTGGAAGCGTGACCAAGTTCCGTGGCCGATAGTCAGGACATCTCGTTGTTGGTACCTTTGTAGCTGGACCATCGCACTAAGTAAAGCAACTTACAGTTGCACCTTCATTGATCTATCTTGGAGTTAGGATCTCAGAGATCTTGAACTCCAGTTCTCCGTCTACTTCAATTGGAGGTGGCAGAGGTTGTGTGTGATTTGAGATTGTGTTTGGAATGGAAGGTTCTAGTTGAGAGACATGGAAGACCGGGTGAATGGACTTTATGGTTTCTGGGAGTTGGAGAGTGAAGGAATGGGTACCAGCCTGAGCGATGATAGTATAGGGCCCTAAATTCTTTTTGGAGAGTTTCTTAGAGGGCTGGGTAGAGTGGAAATATTTTGCTTTAATAAAAACCTGGTCACCGACTTTGAAGTCCGGTACCAGAGTTCATCTGGCATCCACAGGTCCTTGGTATCACTTCTGGGCTTCAGCCATTTCCTTATGGAGGAATTGATGGAGGGAGTTGAGATCTATGGAGTAGTCTCGTGCCTTTGCGGAGGTGAGGTCATGCTTAGAATGAACTGTGACATTGGGATGATAACCCTTGTTGGCAAAGAACGGCGAAACTCCAGTAGTAGCACTTGGAGCATTGTTGTACAAGAACTCCACTAAGGGCAGGAGTTTGGACCAGTTGTCTTGCTGGTAATTACAATATACCTGGAGGTACTGTTCCAGGGTTTGGTTCATTCATTCTGTCTGACTGTCTCCTTCGGGGTGATAACTGGAGGTAAAGTGGAGGCAGATGTCGAGGGCTTTTCCAAGTGAGCAGAAGAAGTGGGACATGAACTCCATTCCTCGATCAGAGGTAATATGGGAAGGAACTCCGTGCTTAGAGAAGACGTGGAGTAGGAAGAGCTTTGTGAATTCCAGAGATGTGATGGTGTTGTGCATCAGGATGAAGATGCATTGCTTTGATAGGCGATCCACGACGATGAGGATTGTGGTGTATCCAGAGGACGCAGGGAGTTGTTTGATGAAGTTCATGGATATGAAGTTCCATGGCTTCTCTGGAATAGATAGTTGCTTCAGTAGTCCATATGGCCAGTGTCTTGAAATCTTCACACAGGCACAGGATGTACAGGAGGAGACATAATCCTTGATGAAGGTCCTGATACCTGGCCAAGTATATTTACGATGAATGAGTTCCAAGGTTCAGTTCTGGCTGAAATGTCCAGAGAGCGGATGATCATGTTTGTACCAGAGTATGCGGAGTTGGAGGTCATTAGTGTCAGGGACATAGATATGCTTGTCGAGACATAGGAATCCATCATCATCAACTGACCAATGAGAGTCAGAGGGGTCAGATATGTGGAGTTCGGCTATAGGATCTGAAGGAAGGGCAGATAAGATATCACTGTGGAGTTATTCCACATCGAAGAGAGTGCTAGCTCAGAGTACTGGAGCTGCAAGGTAAGTGGCTCAGAGGGACGAAGCAAGTTGCTCCTGAGTAAAGACTGGCCAGAAATTGTGTGGATTGACACAAGTGTAGTTCTTATCCCCTTTTTGGGGGTAGATGTCCCAGCGTCTAGTGAGGGCATCGGGTTTTGTGCCAAGATGACTGGGGCGGAAGCAAATGACCATATTGAATTGGGAGGGGTACTTTGACTACCAGGCTTGTTGGCGGGTCAGGAGTTTAGAGGTGGCGAAATACTCCAGGTTCTTATGGTCTGTGACGATGTCAATCGGAGTACCAGAGCCTTCAAGGTAATAACACCAGGCCCAGAAGGACTCATGAATGGCAAGGAGCTCCTTGTTGTGGGTGTCATAGTTGAGCTCTGGAGTGGACAATATCCATGAGTAGAAAGCAATGGGCCAGATTTCTTCATCCAGGCAATGGATGGAAAGAATTCCAGTGATGGCATAGTTGGAGGTGTCAGTTTCTATTATCAGCAGAGCATCCAGAGCCCAATGGGTGAGGATAGGAGCAGTGGTGAAGGCTTCCTTCAAGTTTCAGAAGGCAGAGCGACAATCATCTGAGAAGTTCCATGAAGTGCCTTTACAAGTCAGGCAAGTTAAAGGAACAGCAATATCTGAATAATTTGCTATGGGGCAGCAGTAGAAATTTGCAAATCTGAGGAAAGACTGAATGTCCTTGACCTTCCAAGGTTCCAGTCATTCCTTCACGGTCTGAACCTTGTCTGGAGACATGGACAAACCAGAGGGGGAGATGTTGTAGCCTAGGTACTCAATAGTATTAGTAGACCACTCGCATTTTTCTGGCTTAGCGTAAAGTCTGTGCTTGCAGAGTCACCGGAGGACTTCTTGGACATGCTCCTTGTGGGAGGCCTTGTCCTTGGAGTAGATTAGGATGTCATCCAGGTAGACTATCATGTAAATATCAAGGAGATCAGCAAAGATTGTATTAACAAACTGCTGGAATGCCACAAGGGCATTGATAAGATCAAATGGCATGACTAGCCACTCGTAGGAGCCATAGTGTGTCCAGAAGGATGTCTTCCATTCATCTCCCTCGGCAATGCAGACTAGATGGTAGGCATGCTGGAGGTCGATTTTGGTGTAGATCTTAGCATAGCTCAAAGCATCTAGGAGATCAGAGATGTGGGGAAGCAGATAGCGGTCTTTCTTCATGATCTTGTTGAGTCCTTGGAAGTTGACACAAAGGTGGAGTGAACTATCCTTCTTGCAGACAAAGAGGACCAGAGCAGCATGAGCAGAGGAGGAAGGGCGAATGAACTCCATTGCTAGGTGCTCATCGAGGAACATCTGGAGTGAGCCAAGTTCAGAAGGGGAAAGGAAGTAGGTGGTGCCCAATGGAGGGAAAGCTCCCTCTTCGAGGTCGATCTTCAGGTCATGCTCGCAATGTGGAGCAAGCATAGATGCCTTGCTTTTGCTGAACACATCGGTGAAATTGTGGTATTCTGGGGGAACTGTGGGAAGATTGACCTGTTCCAGAGGAGTTAATGAAGTGGAGTGGAGATCACTCTCCTATGGGCAGAGCTGCAGGCTAAACTGTATGAAACCCTTTAGGTGACAGGCTAGTGTGAAAGCTGGTGCACTGATAAGCACAATGGGCAGAGCCTTGTAGTCAGAGAAACACAGTGAATCGAATGAGATGGGTTCAGCCAGTGGAAGTGATTCCAGAGGCTGCATGGGAGATCTTGGGGGTGCTGGCAAACTCTGCTCAGGTGTATGGAATGAGATACTACTCAAGACCCAGTCAATCAACAGATTGTGTCAGATGAGCCAGTTGTGTCCTAGAATAAGGAAGCAGGCAGAATCCAGTGGAGTGACATAAAATGTCATTGGAGTGATATCACTGGTTGTGAAATGGACAGAGAGGTTGATGGCTCAGGTGATGGTATTTTTGGATGTTTTGTCGAAGAGTTGGAGCTGGAGCTGGGGCATGGGATAGGTGGAAAGTCTGTGTTTATTTATAAAATTATTATCAATGAAACAATTGGAGGATCTGGAGTCTACAAGCACAGCAAACGGAGGAATCAGATATGATACTAAAGTGACAGAAGGCATGAGTGATTTAGGATTGAAAAGAGCAGATGTGTTGAGACAGATCTCCTTGAGTGCATGGGTGGGTTCAATGCAACCTCCAATCCATGCAAAGTCTTGGAGGTCACAGACTATTTTTTTGCCTCCGGGGTGGAGACCTCCAGTTTGATTTCTGGAGTTATGGTCACTGCTCAGGCCTTAGCTGCCCGGGACATGGACTTAGGACAGTCCTTGGCCATGTGGCCAGCAAGATCACAAAACATGCACAGTTTGTTGTCAAATTGATGTTTGCGCTCCTCAGATGTTAGCTTGCCATCCTTTCCTAGTTTGGATGACAAGTCTGGCTTCGGAGCTGCGGAAGTGGATGCTCCTTTGCCCTTTGACTCCTTGGAGTCCTTGGAGCTGCTATTGGAGGGGTGAGATGTGAAGGGCGCAGGAGCAGAGGGCTTGTCAGATTTGGATATGGAGGAATGGGTGTTCTTTGCCTGACAGCTGATCTTAGACTTGCGCTCCCAGTAGTGCACGTTGATCACCTAAGTGAGAATCCAGAGTTCAGAGAGCATCGGGGGTTTTCCAACATGGAAGATTTCGTCCTTGATTCGGTCCAGCAGATTGTTGTAGAAATGGTGCCAGAGGACACCTTCTCCATAGCTGTGGACTTGTGAAGCTATCCTGTTAAATTTGACCATATATTTGTTTATGTGCTGAGTGTCCTTCATGGACAAGTGATTGAGTTGGTGCTCTGCATCTCTGACAGGATTGTGCAGACTGAAGTTGGTTTGAAGCTCGAGGACAAATTCCTTGTAGTTGTCCATCCAGAAAGGACAGAGGGCAGGATCCTCCATCTGGAGGAGGTCCAATTCGAACCACTCCAATGCCATACTCTTTAGGTACAACTGTGTGAAGGTAACTTTGGCGTGGTGCATGCTGAATGCCTTTGGGCAGTCTTGGAAGTTGAGTTCACATTGCACTAGGAAAACATGGAGTTTGCGGGGTTCGGTCCCATCAAACTGATCCAGTTCCTGGAATTTAGTGTGGGGGGTAGAGTTGGAAGTGGGACGACAGGCAGAGCGAGCAAGGCCTTGAATGGCGTTTGCAAGGAGAGTGTTACATTCAAACCTGGGTAGGCCCAAGACATAGACCTGGTGGCATCTTCTGGTTGCAGCAGAAGATGATTGAAGCGGTGGACATTGGGCAAGATGCGAAGTACAGGTGCTACAATGCTAGGGGAAGTCCATGGTACAAGGTACAAGGGAGGTACCAGGTAAGATCAAGGTAAAGAACCAGTGTACAAAGAGGTCCAGTATATAAGTACTTGAATGAAGAGGAGCCTGAATGTGGGCCAAGGATGTGGGCAAAGGGCAGGGTTGTCAGAAGGACGTGCAAACTAAAGTGCCAGGTGTGAAATAAGTGAGGGTAAGGGCTGCATAAGCAGGGTGAAGGGCAGAACACAGGATGACGTTGGTAGGACGCATAACTAGGGTAAAGGGGTGAGCATGATAGCTCCAAGGGGTATGGTAATGAAGAACATCAAGGTGAATAAGAACAGGAGAAAGTGTATGAGGGAGCTGGGGGAAGATCCCAGGCAGATATGAGGACAAAAGACAGTGATGGGGAAGATCCCCAGATGTGACTAGTGAAGGTCCATGGTGATGGGGAAGTAGGGCATTCCTGGATAGGCACAGGAACAGGTCTATGGCAGAGGGTAGGATGGGGGAGGTAACTCAGAGTGGGGATGAGGGTGGAAGACAAGGAGTCCAAGTGAAGTCTAGTTGTAAGACCAAGCAAGGGGGTCACGTTAAGGACAATAATGGCCTCCCTAGGCAAGGAGGGATGAGGACGAGGGGCGAGGTACAAGTGTGAGGATGGTTCTCACAGGTGTGAGACAGGGGCTGAGCCGAAAAAGGATAGAGGCTACTGCAAGTCGTAACAGAGAGCAAGGGTGTCTCGTAGAATGTGCTCATTGTCGGAGTCTTCTGGGTTATCATCTTCACTGGGGATATATGGGTCATTGTTGAACAGGTCATCTCCAGGGTCTGGGTCACCCAGAGCATCACTGTCTTCAGGAATGCAGAGGCCCTGTGCTCTTCCACTAGAGTGCTGGCTTGGCTGGGAGAGTGTCTTAGCATTATTGTTGTCAGGGTTGAGTTCGACAATGCATGCTCCGGGAGTTGGAGACTCCGGAGGCAGGCATGCTTGTGAAACTGATGGGGTGTGACATGTGGAGAATCCATGGAATTGGTTGACGAGTTTGGGGCCTCGGCAACTGCTTCCGAAAATGCTTAATGGATTGTATCTGGGAGATGGGGGTGGGTTTGTGCCAAGGGTGCAAGCCTGGGATCTGGTGGTACACATAGCCATAGGTTAGACTCGTGACAAGCTGGAGTTCAAATATACTGTTAAGTACATGAAACTCTGAAGGGGTAACAAGACTCTGGAACTCTGGAGTTTGTTTGGACAGGACTTGGCTTCATTGTATGTGATGCGCCCTTGTCAGGAGTCCATGATGTCCTGGAATTTACAAGTGGGTTGGAGTAAGACTTAAGATGTTCTAGATGTCAAGTCAAGCAGAGGTTCAGAGGAGAGCTTTCAAAGCTCAAGTGGAGGAAAGAGGAGTTAACTAAGCTGATATTTGAACTGAGGAGTTACAGGAGTGTTCCGAGGCTTTATATACTATGGAGTTGAGGAATATTACTAATGGAGTGGAGCTGGTTTGTAAAGTAGGGATTGGAGGTAAGGAAATGCCGGAGCTATGCTTCTAAGCAGAGCACAGGTATGGAGGATAGAATGGAGCCAAGACTAGTATATATGGAGGTAAGAGAAATGTAATGTAAGCATGTATTGTAAGTATGGACAAGGTCCAAGATATAGGAGTTGTGTCTCTAAAGAGAACGCACTGGAGTTCATATGTATAGGAAATGAAGTTGGTCTAGAGGACTGGGGTTAGACTTACAAGATTTCCGGAATATGACTGATATTTTCTCTACACAAATTTATACACCATACTTACATTCCTGTAATCTTATATTTGCTATAGGTAATCTACAGTTGCTCATTATAGTCAACTGAGTCTTATATTTGCTATAGCCTGTGCTGTAGTAACACCACCCAGACACTGTATGCACTTTGCTCTCTTTCGCCCTTTTCTTGCCTATTCCATCCCAATCTGTGCGCAATAGGTTACACTATTTAATCAGCCAGCTAGTATACCTGTTCTCTAGCTTAGCTTCCCAAATCTACACTTTGAAGCTCACCTTTGCACAACCACTCTTCACCTGTCACTGGACCAGCTAGAGCTTGCTACCTCTATACTCAACAACAAGGCTATTGACCTGAGTTGATAAGGCTTTGACCTTTGATTATTGCCTCCTCCTGTGACCTGTCTGCACTTGTTTCTCCATCCTTCATCCTTGCCCCCAGCCCAGGCCCTTGTGAGCTTCACTCTTCAGGTCTATGATCACCCAACCCTGGTTGAACCATAACATAAACCGGAGTATGAAAAATAGGATATGGGGGAAGTAAACTGGGAAATGAAAGATGCACTGCCCTGGATAGAAGAGAAGTTTGGAAGAAGAACCAGGGTTCACAGTTAGTCTTTAGGGTTGTAAAGAGGCCAAGAAGCACCAACAAAGACTGGTGGGAAAGATTCTGGGAGATATAGTGCATAGGTATCATCAGAAACTGGTAAGGAATAAGAGAGGAAAGAGATGAAGGAAAAAGAATAGGGATTGCAAGAATCTTAACACTACATAAATATTAGAGTAAGTCCAAAGCATTCTGAAACTAGAGCATACAAATATCAGAGCAAGTTGTCATATACCACAACTTTGACCTCCAAAACCCCCTCCATCTTCTGTATATAAGAACTCTGGTGCATTCTCATACAGGATGCAACTCCTGACCTCTGGACCTTTCCTCCAACCATTACTATACTTTTCATTTTGTAATGTACATACCTTGTTCCTATTTAGTCTTAGATCTGCTTTTTAGTTCCCTCTGTTCCTATGCCCACTTAGGAGCATAGCTCTGGGTACCTCTGACTTCCAGACTTACTAAGTACTTACCAATCCAACCCTACTCCATTATGAATCTGATTTACCTCTGCTATATATTATGTTTCAACCGGGTAGCTGGAGATGTAGACCTGGAAGCTTCTCCTAGTCAAGGAAGTCCTGACAGGGGTGCCAGACAACAGTAGAAGAAGATCAAAGCATGACATTGGGCATAGGTGCAAAGTACAGATGCTACAATGCAAGGGGGATACCCAGGTAAGATCAAGGTAAAGAACAAGTGTACAAAAGGTCCAGTATATAAGTTATGTGAATGAAGAGGAGCCTGAATGTGGGCCAAGGGTATGGGCAAAGGGCAAGGATGTCAGAAGGACACACAAGCTAAAGTGCCAAGTATGAAATAAGTGAGGGTAAGGGCCATGTGTCATATACCGTCCCTCCAACCTCCCTCCAACCATCTCCGTTCGTCCTCCAGTGCATTCTCGCCCAGGACTCCAACTCCAACCTCCGGACTTTCCTCTGTACTTAGTTCCGTATATGTACTAGTCTCGCTATGTAGATACATCTGATCCTGTGCTTCGCATAGGAGCACAGCTCTGGCTCCTCTTCTCTCTGAGTTCCGTATTACTCAGTT
Organism: Neoboletus cf. brunneissimus; assembly: GCA_038093815.1. Classification (NCBI taxonomy): domain Eukaryota; kingdom Fungi; phylum Basidiomycota; class Agaricomycetes; order Boletales; family Boletaceae; genus Neoboletus; species Neoboletus cf. brunneissimus. The sequence goes on along the minus strand of JBBPSX010000111.1, from coordinate 8,424 downwards.
ACTTAGCAATCCGCTCCACTCTGATTACTAATACTTACGACTCCTGTAGTATATAAGATTTCCGAACAACTCCTGTACTTACTTTAGTTCTGATATCGACTTAGACTCAGATTCCCCCTTCTGAGCATCTCCAGCTTGATCCTTTCTGCTCTGAAATACGAGACACCGAAAGATCAACAAGGGCACACCACATAAGGTGAAGCCGAACGTCTCAAACCCTCCAAACTCCAGAACATCGGAGTTACACATTGGAGTTCCGGCTTGGTCTTAACACCATGTAAGCAGGGCAAAGGGAAAACTACAGCATGATGTTGGTGGAATGTGTGGGTAGGGCAAGGGATGCGCAGATAGCGCCAACAGTAAGGTAAATGAAGAATGTCAAGGTGAATGAGAAGCAGGAGAAAGTGTACAAGGGAGCTGGGGGAAGATCCTGGGCAGATACAAGGACAAAAGACGGAGATGGGGAAAATCCCCAGATATGACCAGTGAAGGTCCAAGGTGATGAGAAGGTAGGGCATTCCTGGATAGGCATGGGAATGGGTCTATGGCAGAGGGTAGGATGGAGGAGGTAACTTGGAGTGGGGACGAGGGCAGAAGACAAGGAGTCTGAGTGGCATCCAGTTGTAAGGCCAAGCAAGGGGGTCACATTAAGGACACTGACAGTCTCCCTAGGTGAGGAGGAACGAAAAGGCAGGACAAGGTACAGGTGTGTGGACAGTTCTCACAGGTGTGAGACAGGGGCTGAGCTGAAAAAGGATAGGGGCTGCTGTAAGTCGTAACACTATATATAAACTCTTAGAATACCTCCTGTAAGTATTATGTTCAAACCTGGATAGGCTCAAGTATAGACCTGAAGGCATTTTCCAGTTGAGAGAGTCCTGATGGGGGCATCAGACAATGGTAGAAGATGATCAAGGAGGTGATATTGACAAGGTGTGAGATACAAGGGATATTGGTGATAGGAGATCAGGTAAGGTAAAGCTAGGATACTAGGATCTCAAGAGCTATTGTATATAAGTGTATTGAATCAAGAGGAGCCTGAATATGGGCCTAGGGCATTGGCAAAGAGTGAATGTGTCAAAAGGATGTGTAAGCTAAGTGTGACAATGGTAAAAGAGTGACTAGAAGGCCATGTAAGCAGAGTGAAGGGGGAAACTACAGCATGACGTTGGTAAGACACATGGGTAGGATGGAGGGGACAAGTGTGATAGCTCCAAAGGTATGGTAATGAAAAGTGTCAAGGTGAAAAGACAAAGAAGAAAGCATATGAGGAGGCCAGGAGAAAATCCTGGGCCAATTAAGACAAATGACAGTGATAGGAAAGATCCCCAGATGTGACTGGTGAAGGTCCAAGGTATTGGGGTACAAGGGCATTCCTGAATGGGCATGGGAACAGGTGAGGTATCAAGGGTGGGGCAGAGGAGGTAACTCAGGATGGGAAGGTAGGCAGAGAAGGGGATTCTGAGTGAGGTCTAGGTGTACAGCCAAGCAAGGGTGACATAAAGGAACAATGCCAACCTCTCTAGGTGAGAAGAGGTGAGGATGAGAGGCAGGGTATAGGTGTGAGGCAGGTTCTCACAGGTGTGTGACAGGGGCAAAGTCAAAAAAGGATAGGGGCTAGGATGAGTTGTAACAGTAAATACTTAGCTCAAACATCGACTTTGATACAGACTCCAAAACCCTCTAAGTCATAAAGTCAGCCACTTCCTCTTTACTCCAAAATCTGAGACAACATTGATTAGTAAGGGTGCACCACATAAGGTGAAGCCAATGCCTCAACCCCTCCAAAACTTTGGAACATTGGAGTTACCCCTAGGAGTCCAGTACAGTCTTAACACAAGTACAGAGAAATGCAGCTCACCTTAGTTGCTGCCCAAGTTGGGAGAAAACAACTGAGGTATCCAATATACTAAGAACCACTTTATAGTAAAAGATGAGATGAACACATACCTCAATAAGTGTCAGGGAAGGTTTGACCCTGAATGTACAACAGTAGTGAATATATAAGTAAATATTGCTAAGCAATATCATTTTAAAAATGGAAGTTAGTGGACTATTAATTCTGGGCTCTGGAGTTCACACTCTGATATGTATGTGATAATCAAATCATGTTCCTGGACCTTCACTACTTTGGAATGGATTCCAGAGTTGGATGTATTTCATCAAATACTGTATAACTAGCATTTTCTCTTCACATTGCTTCATTACTATATGTAATTCTCAATAGTTCCAAGGTATTCTGACTCAAGGGCCTTTAGGTTTCACTATTGGAGGCACTGTTCTGAGCATGACCATCATTTCGGAGCTAGTCCCAATATTTTTCCTATACTTCCATATCTTGGAAAAGAATTATTTTCCTGTCCATTAAATGTGAAAATTTCTGCCTGTTATTTTTTTGGATGTGTAATTTCAAGACCAGAAGTGCTGGATGCTGTAGAGCTAGTAGTACTGGAGGAAACCAGAGCTATGATATCTTGGCTTTTAAGACTAAATAGTAATTAACAGTAAACTCACCTTGTGTTACAAATACCAGTTCCATGACTAGTAACAGGATACTTTCTTCCATAACTCCGGAAGACTCTGATATGTGGCAGGACATCTTGGCCACACTAGGCAACAAGGTGATGTGGAACACCATCTCCATAGAGGTTTTCCCTATTGACCCTATGGAGAGAATGTAAGCATGGACCCTTTTCTCTACTTCTCCTATGACACACTTCAGATCCTATTCTTATTTATCAATGCTGGTTGATCATGTTCCTATTGGCAGTTGGACTCTTTTGCTTCTCAGTAGTATTCTTTTGTATACTATCTTATAGTCCCCTTTCTTTTACTACCCCCAAGACCAACCCTTAATCTCCACTATAAATAAGCACATAGTTACCTTGTGTACAGTAACTTTGATCTACACATCACTTCATGTCTACAAGTTCCAAGATCGCATCTCCTCAAACTCACCTCATCCCACTTGGCTCATATTCTCCCTCCCTTCAGCTAGGAAGTAATGTGGCCATAGTCTTGTATCACCTCAGAGACCTAGCTCCAGGCTCATCTCAAGAAGTTCTCCCTCGGGACTTAGCAGACACAAGTCATGTCACTTATTACACCTCAAAAACATAACAAAAGACCAAAGTTTCTACTATGTTAGGTGTTGTTAAACCCGACTCCTTAATCTGACTACCCAGTGGTAGTCACAGAAGAATCTTCATCATGCACTGGATCAACCTCTTTAACCTTCTCAGACAACAACCTGAGTCTAATGAAGAAGAACAGATCTCCCCACCCCAATCAACTATGTTATCCTTCTCTGCCATTCCCTCCTCTGAAGGATCTTCTTGAAGGACAGCAAGAAACTCTCCACACCCCCCCCCCTCCCAGCCATACAATTCCCTCCCCCAGTGTCAGTCATGTCTCCTCTCATACTCATTACATGCCAACTGAGATCCCATCAGGAGAAGCTATTGAGACTATCAAATCAGATTCCTTCACTATTGAGGCAGACCCTCCCTTTAAAGAGGAAGGATTCCAGCAACCTCCCAACCCACCCAGCCCCAAGCCTGACCCACCTGCCAACTACAAAGAGGATTACCCTGACAATGACAAAGATGGAGATATGGCCAACAAAGCAGCCCTATCAGGAGAGTTCTCTGGGAAAGCAGAAGATGCCCACTGATGGCTCCTGTCCATGGAAGGATATTTCACTATGGCCACTGCTACAGACACTGCCAAAGCTATCATCCTCCTCAACCAAATGCCTCATGGCAGAGGAAAGGCTTTTGCTAAAATATGGTTTACCAAAATCCAGAATGAGAACATTGCAGCATCTGAACAAACCAATAGTAAGGTCAGAGAGGCCTTCAAAAACACCTTCACCCCCTACAATAATACTGCCCAAGGCTGAATTAGACTCAGCTCCCCCTGCCAAGATTCCAGAGACCCTCAGAGGTTCGAGCAGTACATTGCTGACTTCTCAGTGGAGGCAGTTAGATCCCAGATCTCTGACACAGGAGTGCTCTTTGAGTGGTTCCTTCAAGGGCTTGATAAAGAGCTCACCACCCAGCTCACCCTCTCAGGAATTCTCCAGACCTTCAAGAATATGGAGCAGCTCTACACCAAAGCCACAGAGATCAATGGGAGGCATCAGAAGAATCTGATCCATCAAGCAAGGAACCCTTTCCACCACTTCCCACCACCCACCTCAAAAGGACCCTAATGCTATGGACGTGGATCATCTTACCCTCTCTCCTAATGATCAGGCTTGTCACATTTGGGAAAACAGGTGTTTTATATGTCATAAGAAAGGTTGCTTGACTCACAACCATCCTAGGCTGAACAAGAGCTCCATGTACACCTGAGCCACCACTACCACTACCACTTGGAGCTCTACCCCCAAGGACCCTTTGAAATCCTATATCAAGGGTCTTTGGACCACTAAAACAGCCAAGGAAGTTTTACATGTGATGAAAACATGTTTCAAGAAAGACCTTGACAAGAAAGAAGATCCCCTCAAATGGGATCATGCTGCCAAGCACTGGAAGAAGGAATTGGTCAATGCCCTCAATGCCCCAGAGAGTCTCACAAGAGAGAGTGCTGACCACACTCACCAGGGTTTTTAGACAGGAGAAAAGGGTCAACACCTTTGTCTCCCATAACACTTGCTCCTATATTTATGTCTGGATTGAAGAGTAATGCTATTGGTGTTCCCCTCTTGATCTGTGACAAAACAGGAGCAAAAATCATTGAAACCCAGGCTCTAGTTGACACAGGAGCATCTGGTTGCTTTGTGAACCAGGCAGCAGCTATCAAATGGGATCTACCCATCACCAAGTTGGACTTGCCCATTCAAGCTTGGAATGTAGACAGGACAAAGAATTAGTCCAGTACTATCTGGTATAAAGCCAAAGTTGTGATAGACTTTGGTGGAATCCTGGAGCAGTGAGAGCTTCTCATCCTTAACTGCAGCAAAAATGATATCACCCTAGGATTGCCCTGGCTATGGGCTATGAACCCAGACTGTGACTGAAGGACAGGGAAGATAACATTGAACCCCTCATGCTATCAAAGCATGTTGGAAAATGCATTGGGAACTCAGCAACAACATTACTTACTAAAGTACCTCAGAGCTGACAAGGAGCAACATATCAAGAATGAACTGTATGGCCAGTTTAGGAAATGGAAATCCCTACAATGGGCAGTGTGCTTTAATGCACATGGAAGTGTTCTGGAGTTTGTCATATGAAAGAGCACCCTCTCCACTGCAATTGCCCAACAACAAAGTCAACAGCTGTTCACCCTCCCCTGCAGTGTACAAACAATATGCCAATGTCTTCACCAAAAGTGACATGAAACTTCCCCCATCACATCCCTATGACCATGCTATAGAACTGAAGGACTCCTTCATTCCACAAAGAGCCAAAGCCTATCTGCTTAACCCCCAGGAGCAGACAGCTTGCAAGGAGTTCATTAATGAACACCTTGCATCCAGGAAGATCACACTGTTGAAGTCCCCCCAGGCTCCCCACTTTTTCTTTGTCCAAAAGAAGGATGGGAAGTTACAGCCCTGTCAGGATTACTGATACCTCAATGAACATATGATCAAGAATGTGTACTTCCTCCCTCTTGTCTCTGATCTACTGGACAAGCTGAAAGGGTCATCTATGTATCTTTACTAAATTCAATGTCCATTGGGGCTACAATAACATTTTGATAAAACCTGAAGATCACTGGAAGTGTTACAGTTTGACCTGGAAAGGGCGATCATATACCCGAAAGGGGAAGCTCTGAACTAGGGAGACGAGAGCAAAGGCAAAGTTGTTGGCTCTAAAGAGTGAAGATACAGGCAAAGGCAAAGATCAACTGTCTAAGGCCTCAGTTGACTCAGGTATAAAGCCTTGTTGTTGAGGGCAAGGGGTGTGAAGGTCCCAGCCAGTCCAGTGATAGGGGAAGGCAAATTGTGCAAAGGTGAGCCTTTGAGAATAAGATTTGGAAAGCTGAGCTAGGGTACAGCTGTACTAACTAGCAGTTTAGATATGGTACCCTACTGCGCATGGACCGAGTCAGAGATGGTAAGTACTGGACAAAGGGGAAGGGGATACACATGGTGTCTGAGTGGGGGTACTACAGCAAGGGCATGAAATAGAATGGAACAGGGACAATAGCCGGAGATGAAGAGCAGAGATGAAAGGGAGTGCTGCCTGGGGCAGAGAGGAAGGGTTTGGAATAGAACCCAGGCTAGGCTGTGTAGTTTAAGGTTCAAATAAAGAGGAACGTAACAGACCATGACTAACAAAAGCGTAAGGTGTAAGAAGCATAGGCAAGGCTGGGGCAAGCAAAGGGGAAAGAGTAGGGAAAAGAGTAGACATATGGATGAATCATAATAGGAAGGCTGCCTTCCTCACCCTCTTTGGCCTCTTCGAACTGATGGTAATGTTCTTTGGGATGTGCAACTCCCCTGCCACCTTTCAAGCATGCATGGACATCCTCTTTGGAGATTATCTAGTGGAAGGATGGCTCATAATCTATATGGACAACCTTCTAATCCATTCTTCTGACCCCACTACCCATGAAGAATGGACAAAGAAGGTCCTCCAATGATTCCATGAACATGAAATATACTTCAAATTGGAAAAGTACATCTTTGTGGCAGAAGAGGTGGAATACCTCAGAATGCACATTTCCAAGGATGGAGTTAAGATGAACCCAGGAAAGTTATCCACTATCACCAACTGGGTAATCCCACGATCAGTGAAAGAAGTAAGATCATTTCTAGGCTTCTGTAACTTCTATCAGAAGTTTATCCCTGACTTCTTGAACATCACCAGACCATTAACGAATCTCACCAAGAAGGATCATCCCTGGTAATGGGAGTCTTCTGAAGAACAAGCCTATCAAACCCTCCAAAGGGCCTTTACCTCCAAGCCTACACTAGCCTTCCCCAACCCCCCCAAACCCTTCACCCTTATGACTGATGCATCTCTTATCACATCGGAGAGGTTCTAATGTAACCTGATGGCAATAGAGACCTCAAATCTTGTGACTATCTCTCTCAGGTATTCTCCCCTGCCAAACAGAACTACAATATCTTTGACCGGGAACTCCTGGCAGTTATTAGAGGGCTAGAGGAATGGAGACAATATCTCCTTGGAGCAAACACCCCTGTGACCGTTCTAATAGATTACAAGAATCTGACCTACTTCAAGGAACTGTAGAAATTCTTCTGATGATAGGCTTAATGGCTTCTGTTCCTACAGGACTTCAACCTCACCTTTGTAGCCCTTCCTGGAACCACCATGGCCCCAGCAGATACTCTATCCTGGTGGAACAACATTGATACTTTGGACGACAATACCCAGGTCCAGATCCTCCCCAGCTCGCCTTCAATGTGCAGGCCTGTTCCCTAGATACTGTACTGCTTTAGCAGAGAAGATTTCCTGATCCTCTACCACAGACCCCCTTGTCCTATAGGCCGTCCAAGCTATGGAGGAACACATTCTCCTGTTCAACTGCTCATCTGTGATGGACTGGACATTCAAAGACAGGAAGCTCTTTTTCAAGAGTAGACTTTATGTCCCTGAGTCATCCCAGACAGATCTCATGAAAACCATACATGAATCCCACAAGGGGGGCCATGGCAGACACCTTCACACAGTGACAACATGTTACGATTCATTTCTACATCTACTCTTTTTCCTACTCTTTTCCCTTCGCTTGCCCCAGCTCTGCCTATGCTTCTCACGCCCTGTGCTTCTGTCAGTCACGGTCAGTCACAACCCTTTTCATTTAAACCTTAAACCACACAGCCTAGCCTGGGTTCTATTCTGAACCCTTTCCCTCTACCCCAGGCAGCGCCCCCTGTTCATCTCTGCTCTTCATCTCCAGCTATTGTCCTAGCTTAGCTTCCCGAATCTACACCTTGAAGCTCACCTTTGTGCGATCTGACTTCACCTGTCACTGGACTGGCTTAGTCCTTCGCATTCCCTGCACTCAACAACAAGGCACTAGACCTGAGTTGACTGAGGCTTCGGGCCTTTGACCCTCGCCTCCACCTGCGCCCTCGCCCCCAGGCACCTTCAGCACTTCGCCCTCGCTCCCCTCAGCTTGAGCTTCTACCTTTCGGGTCTACGGTCACCCCTCCCTAGGTCGAACCGTAACAGTGGCACTCCAGGAATACAACTATGGGTGAAACCAACCAAAACAGCATGCCACAATGTGGTTGCGATACTAAATACAGTAAGAGACTCACAGGGTGTGCAATCAACACATCTAACACTCCCCCCTGATTGTGCACCTCCTCAGATTGTCCCAAGTCCAAGCATGCTACAGAATTGCTGCACTTTGATGTGGGGCAGCGCTTTGGTGAGCATATCAGCAGGCATGCTCGCAGTGGGGGTGAAAGAGGGTGAGATGATGCCTTGCTCAACCACA
>JBBPSX010000108.1:0-20551 GCA_038093815.1 Neoboletus cf. brunneissimus | reverse complement strand
TTTAGCTTGCATGTCCTTCTGACGGCCTTGCCCTTTGCCCACACCCTTGGCCCATATTCGGGCTCCTCTTTATTTGAACACTTATATACCGGACACCTTAGCATACTTATTCCCTATCTTCATCTTGCCTGGTACCCCCCTAGTACCTTACACCTTGGACCCTAGCATTGTAGCACCTGTACTTCGCACCTTGCCAATGTCCACCCCTTGATCATCTTCTGCTGCTGTCTGGCGCCCCCGTCAGGACTTCCTCGATCAGAAGATGCCACCAGGCCTACGTCTCCAGCTACCCAGTTGGAACGTAACACATCCCTAACATGACCCCCTTGCTTGGTCTAACGACTAGACACCACTCGGATCCTTTGTCCTCCGCCCTCACCCCTACTCTGAGTCACTTCCTCTGTCCTACCCTCCACCATAGACCCGTTCCCGTGCCTACCCAGGAACGCCCTCCTCCCCTGCCACCTTGGACCTTCACTGGTCACATCTGGGGATCTTCCCCATCACTGTCATTTGTCCTTGCATCTGCCCGGGATCTCCCCCTGGCGCCCTCGTACACTTTCTCCTTCTTCCTGTTCACCTTGTTACTCTTCATTTACCTTACCACCGGTGCTATCTGCACATCCCCTGCCCTAGTCATGCATCCACCGACGTCATGCTGTAGTATTCCCTTTTGCCCCGCTTATGCAGCCCTTACCCTCACTTACTTCACACCTGGCACTTTAGCTTGCATGTCCTTTTGACGTCCTTGCCCTTTGCCCGCACCCTTGGCCCACATTCGGGCTCCTTTTCATTCGTATACTTATATACTGGACCTCCTCGTACACTTGTTCTTTATCTTGATCTTACCTGGTATTTCCCTTGTACCTCGTACTTGATCCCCTGGACTCTCCTCCGCGTTGTAGCACTTGTACTTCACACCATGTCCAATGCCACCCTCTGTTCATCTTCTACTGTTGTCTGGTGCCCCCGTCAGGACTTCCTTGACTAGAAGATGCCGCCAGGTCTACGTGTCCAGCTACCCGGTTGGAACGTAACACCCTTCGCATACCTCGTACTCAACAACAAGGCACTTGACCTGAGTCGACTGGAACCTCAGACCTCTGATCCTCGTTCCCATCTGTGCCTCTGTCTTTAGACATCCTCGGTACCCCCTCTGCACCTTGGTCTTTGCCCCCTCCCATCCGGAGCTCTTACCTTTCGGGTCTATGGTCACCTATCCTAGGTCGAACCGTAACAGGAAGCATAGTGAGATAGGGTGAAAAAGTGGGGAATGAATGAATCATAACAGGGGGTGGGAGGAGGGAAGGGGCACATGTTCTTCATGCCCAGTCCAGTGGGCCTCAACTCTCTTAATGAGGTGAATTTCATCATTGTTCAGTAGGGAGGAGGATGCAAAGGGGGTGGAAGCAGAGAGGGTAGAATATGTAGTGAGTTCAGTAAGGTAATATTTGATTTCTTTTAAAAATTTGAGCATGCTGAGCTGGTATATTGCCATGACAAGGTTTCCTTTGAGCTTCTTGGTGATTTGATTGATCTGCAGCTCAAGGATAGCAATATGGGTGCTAGCAGAGGAGTTGGGTCAGGAGGTGAGAATGTGAAGTTGGGAATACTGGAGGTACAACTTATAAAGGGCCCAAAGGGGGGAGCAGAGGTCAAGGTGGGAGAAGACTGCAATAATGAGGTGGGAATCATAGAGGAGGGTACACAGCTGTTGTAACATTTCTCCATTGGGAAGGTTGTCACAGAGACAATGGGTGAAGATAGGGAGATCTACTGATGTGATGCTGGTTGTGGGAGTAGCAGGGCCTGTAAGAGCAGCAACAGTGGGGCAGCTAGGGGGAGGAAAAGAAGAGCTCCAGTCAGGAGAAGTGATATGTGACAAAGGCATGGAGATGTCCTCAATAAAGGGTATAGGATTGTAAAGAGTAATAGAAGAAGCAGGCAAAGAGATTGGTGGTGAAGAAACTGAGGTACAGTAATAGAGGAGGGAGTGATGGTGACTGGGATAGTGGCAGGATAGTAATCATCGGAGAGGGCATTGGAGCAGGGCATGGTGGTTTGCTGGTGAGTGGTGGTTTTATGTGTGAGAGTGGGGACTGGGGGGAAAGTGCATTGGGTGTTATTTCTTATAGTCAAGGAGGGTGGCCTTTGAATGTTTGAGGTCATATTCAGAAACCCAGGAGTCTTTTTCCACAATATACCCTTTCCAACATATCAAATACAAGCAGGAGTGGATGGAGCCTTGGTGTTTGTGAATCTTTTCAATTTCATATTCCTCTTTACTATCTATAAGGTCTGGGGGTGAAGCAGGGAAATTGGGGCTGTGTATGGTGTTCTCCTTGTACGGGGTTAATAGGGAGGCATGGAAGACAGAGTGTATCTTCCATGTCATGGGGATGTGGAGTTGGTAAATGATAGGGGAGAGGGTTTCGGTAATGACAAAGGGTCCTTCCCATTTAGGTGTGAATTTGGGATTGACAACCAATTGTTTCAAATTGCAGGCCTTGAGCCAAACCTTATCTCTCTTCTTGAAAGGTTTAAACTTCCTCCAGTTGTGTGATATCATTACTTGGTGTGCAAGTTCATGGGCCACTAGGGCTTCATCATGGGCAGCTGTCAAGTTCTTGATATGGGAGGTGACTGCAGGTAGGGATGTCTTGGATATGACTGATGGTAGGATGCAGGGTTCATAGCCCATTATAAAGTAGAATGGGGACTGGTGTCAAAAGGTGTACTTGAACCTGTTAATCTAATGCTCAATTGCAAAAACCTAGAGAGTTCTATGCCAGCTGAAATGCCCACATACCAACCCTTCTAACAGGGTAGTGCCTTCAAATGCAAGGCCTGGTAGCTCAATGGTAGAGTGCAGGTGGCCTAAATCTGAGGTTGTGGGTTCAATTCCTGCCTGGGTCACTTTTCACTTGATTATGCAAGTTGATAACTTAATGACTAAATCTGTCAACTGGCCTGTGACAGAATGGGGGTGGTGGTTGTGTGCAAACTCAGCATTGGAAATTGAGTCAGCCCAGGTTGTGGGGTAGGCTCCACAAAAGATCTGGAGGTAGGTTTCAACCTCCTGGTTGACATGTTCAGTTTCCCCATCAGTTTGGGGGTGGTAGGCAGTGGAAAGAGCAAGGTTGTAGTTAAGTGTTATGAGTCTTAGCAATCAGGAGATGATAGCAAAGATGAATAGGAACTGCAAACCCAAAAGAGAAGATATTTGAGGGAGAAGAGGACAAAGGGTTGAACTCACAATAGAATAGCATTAGCTAAGGGATCTCCAGTAACCAAGACTCACTGTACTGGAAAGTATCAAGATGGATGATTACTCATCTTAGGAGAGTGCACTTGCATGAGTAACCAAGGTCTAGATGACTATCTTAGAACTGGGGTTCTAAGGTCGTCTAGTGATGTATGATATACTATAGTACAACGTGCATGGACCAAGCTGTGTGTGTAAGTAAATGACCATGTATAGTAAGTGTTACGTTCCAACTGGGTAGCTGGAGACGTAGGCCTGGTGGCATCTTCTAATCGAGGAAGTCCTGACGGGGGCGCCAGACAACGGTAGAAGATGATCAAGGGATGGACATTGGCAGAGTGCGAAGTAAAGGTGCTACAACGCTAGGGGGAAGTCCAGGGTCCAAGGTGCAAGGTACTAGGGGAATACCAGGCAAGATCAAGATAGGGAATAAGTATGCTAAGATGTCCGGTATATAAGTGTTCGAATGAAGAGGAGCCCGAATGTGGGCCAAGGGTGTGGGCGGAGGGTAAGGACGTCAGAAGGACGCGCAAGCCTAAGTGACAAGTGAAATAAGCGAAGGTGGGGGCCGCGTAAGCGGGGCGAAGGGAAATACTACAGCATGACGTCAGTGGATACATGACTGGGGTAAAGGGGTGTGCTGATAGCACCGAGGGTAAGGTAAATGAAAGTATACAAGGTGAATAAGAAGAAAGAGAAAGCGTACGAGGGCACCAGGGGGAGATCCTGGGCAGATACAAGGACAAATGACGGTGATGGGGAAGATCCCCAGATATGACCGGTGAGGGTCCAGGGTGATGGGGAAGAAGGGTGTTCCTGGTTAGGCACGGGAACGGGTCTATGGCGGAGAGTAGAATGGAGGAGGTAACTCGGAGTGGGGCAAGGACGGATGACGAAGAGTCCGAGTGGTGTCCGGTCGTTAGACCAAGCAGAGGAGTCACGTTAGGGACGATGACGGTCTCCTAAAGCTAGGAGGGACGAAGACGAGGGGCGGGGTACAGGTGTATGAACGGTCGTCACAGGTGTGAGACAGGGGCTGAGCCGAAAAAGGGATAGGGGCTAGGACGAGTTGTAACAGTAAGTATAGGGTGTAAGGTATGACATATTGTGAGAGAGATGAGTAAGGAGATTAGTAAGGAGATAGAGATGAAGGTGGGAGTGGAAAAGGAAGTATGTCATGGGAATCAGTTATGTAAGGTGGGTTGTAAATAGAAAGGAGTACGGGTTATAAATAAAAGGAAATGCTAAGAGTTAGCAAAGGGGGTTAATGAAAGATGAAAATAAATGATTATGAGTGTGAACTCATAACATTAAGGAGTTTTCTGAGCTCTCTGGCAAATGCCAATGCAAATTAAGGTCCCTAGTTGGAGATGACTTTATCAAAGAGGCTGAAGTGTTTAAAGATGGAGACAAAAAAGAGAATGGCAATGCCTTCTACTGTCATGGATTTATTGGTAGGGCAGAGAATCACCCCCTTAGTAAGCCCATGGTTGATCATGACCAAGAGAGAATCAAAGCTGCCAGACAAGGGGAGGTCAGTGATAAGATCACAAGAGATTTGCTGGAAGGGATGAGTATAGGAGGAGTGAATGGGGGTGAGTGGGAAAACAGTCAGGTGGGTGTTGGATTTGTTTTGCTGGCAGGTTGCGCAGCCCTTGATGTAGTGATGAACATAGGAGGCAAGATCCAGCCACCAGAATTCAGAGGCAATGAGTTGGCGAGTTTTAAAATAGCTGGAATGGCCAGTTGAAGCATAGTTGTGGCAGCATTGGAGAATAGAGTGGTGAAGGAATTGGTTGGCAGGAACATAAATGTGGCCCTTGTAAGTGAGGATCCCTTTGAGCAGTTGCCAGGGGGAGGTGCAGGAGTGAAGGAATGCAAGGTTTTCCTGTAAGAGAGATTGGAGTGCTTGGATAGTACATGAGTTGTCTGTGGAGGTGGACTTGATTCAGTCAGATAAGACTATATCAATGAGGCAGACAAAGAGAGAGGGAAGAAGGAGGGTAACTTCTACATTGTCCACAGAGGTGGGGAGGTGGTCAGGGTGGCAGGACAATGTGTCCAGGCTGGCGAGGTGTGAGCTGGGAATGTGAACAATTTTAAAATCAAAGTTGGCAAGGTCAAGAAGCCAGTGCACTTGGCAGTGGTTGAGGGTCTGGGGGGAATAGAAGTAAGTGAGATTCTTATGGTCAGTAAAGACCTGGACCAGGAAGGGGGATCTATGGAGGTGATGTCACCAGGCTTTGAGGGCTCTGATAACAGTGAGCAGTTCTCTGTCATATATATTATAATTGCACTCAGCAGGAATGAACGACTGAGAGAGATAGGAACATGGGTGCCAGTTGCCATTGGCATCAGGTTGGAGGAGGATAGTGCTGAATGCATATTTAGACATGTCAGTAGTGATGGCAAATGGGGCAGAGAGGTCAGGAAGGTGGTGTTATGGTTCAACCTAGGAGTGGGCGACTGTAGACCCAAAGGATAGAAGCTTGAGTCGGAGGGAGTGGGGGCGAGGGTGAAGGTGAGGTACGAGGAATGCCTATAGGCAGGGATGCAGATGGAGGCGAGGATTGAAGGTCTGAGGCCTCAGTCGACTCAGGTCAAATGCCTTGTTATTGAGAGCAAAGGATGCGAAGATCTAAGCCGGTCCAGTGACAGGCAAAGTTGGATTGTGCAGAGTGTGAGCTTCAAGGTGTAGATTTGGGAAGCTAAGCTACAGTACAGGGTAGTGGACAAGGGAACTAAATAGAGTACCCTGAGGTGCACAGACCATGCTGGAAGAGGTAAGTCTAGGGCAAAGGGAATGGGGTGCACACGGTGTCCGAGCGGGGGTATTACAGCAAGGGCACGAAATGGAACAGAACAGAGGTAATCGCTGGAGATGAAGAGCAGAGATGAAAAGGGGCACTGCCCAGGGCAGAGGGGAAGGGTTTGAAGAAGAACCCAGGCTAGGCCATGTAGTTTAAGGTTTAAAATGAAAGGCACCAACTGAGACCGGTGATGAGTCATGGTGCAGTGAGTCACAAATAGGAAGGCATAGATGAGAGAAGTGTACCATGGAGTAGGGGAAAAGAGTAGACGTAGGAATGAATTGTAACATTACCCCTGGGTTATCTTTCGAGCCACTGGTGAAGAAATCTCAGTAGAGGTCGGCCGACCTGCCATAGGGGGAGCTAGTAATGTTGCCCCAGGTGATGTCATCATAGATGTCATCATTGTTGTCATATTCAGGGGTAGGGGGATGAGGGGGCAGGGGTAGGAAACGACGAGCAGGTGCTGGGGTGGGCTGATGATGAGGATGTGAGGAGTTGTGACGAGGTGGTGGTACTGGGTGAGGTGGAGTGGCAGTGGAGGAGGAGGATGAGTGGGTATGACGCAAGGATGAAGACGATGTCGAAGATGATTGAGAGGGGTTGACACATCGGTAAAGTGGACAACAGGAGCCGAAGTGGCCTGGGGCCCAGTGAAGGCAGTGTGGGCATTGATAGTACTGGCAATCGGATCTGATATGACCCAGGCAGTGGCATTCATAGCAGGTCTCAGCGTACTGAGGATGGGAGGGGGGAAGAGCTGTGTGTCCCTTGTGCCTGGTCCAGTGGGCTTCTACACATTCCATGAAACAGCTTTCATTGTCATTGAGCAGGGAGGAGGAAGCGGAGGGAATATCGGGAGCGAGGGTGGAAAAGGTAGCAAGTTTAGAGTCATAATGCTTAATCTCCTTGAGAAACTCCAGCATGCCCAGCTGGTACATGGCCATAACAAGGTTTCCTTCAAGCTCTTTGGTGATCTGATCGATTTGTAACTCGAGGATGGCAATGTGAGTGCTGGCAGACAAGTTGGGGCGTGCGGTGAGGAGGTGAAGGCAGGAGTATTGAAGATATGCCTTGTAGAGGGCCCAAAGGGGGGAGCAAAGGTCGAGGTGGAAGGAGATGGAGACCATAAGACGGGAGTCGCAAAGGAGGGTATGTAGCTGCTGGAGGGCTTCTCCATCAGGAAGGTCATCACAGAGTCAGTGGGCAAAGATGGGGAGGTCTACTGAGATGATTGTTGTGGGAGTAGCAGGGCTTGCAAGAGGAGCAGGAGCGGGGTGGTGAGGGGGAGGAGAAGGAGAGCCCCAGCCAGGAGAAGCGATATGGGACGAAGGCATGGAAATGTCCTCGACAAAGGGTATGAGATCATAAAGAGTAGAAAAAGGAGTAGGCAAGGCAATTGTTGGTGAAGTGACTGAGGAGATGGAGGAGTAGGCAAGGCAATTGTTGGCGAAGTGACCGAGGAGACAGAGGAAGGGGTGACAGAGACCGGGATGGTGGCAGGATAGTAGTCATCGGAGGGGATGTCTGAGCAGGGCATAGTAGTTGGTTGATGATTGGTGGATTCAGGTGCAAGAGGAAGGACTGGAGGGAAAGTGTCTTGGGTGTTGTTTCTTATAGTCAGTGAGGGCGGCCTTCGAATGTTTGAGATTGCACTCAGGGACCCAGGAGTCTTCTTCTGTAGTGTACCCTTTCCATTGTATCAAATATGAGCAGGAGCGGGTGGAGCCTCGGTGCTTTAGAATCTTCTCTATTTTGTATACCTCTTCGCCGTCTACAAGGTCCGGTGGTGGGGCAGGGAAGTTGGGGCCATGCATGGAGTTTTCCTTGTACGGGGTCAATAGGAAGGCATGGAAGATGGGGTGTATCTTCCAGGTAGAGGGGATGCGAAGGTGGTAGATGATAGGGGAGAGGGTTTCAGTGATGACAAAAGGTCCTTCCTATTTAGGTGCGAATTTGCGATTGATGACCAATTGTTTCAAATTGTGGGCCTCAAGCCAAACCTTATCTCCCTTCTTGAAGAGTTTAAACTTCCTCCGGTTGCGTGATGTCATTACTTGGCGTGTGAGTTCATGGGCTGCTAGGGCCTCATCATGGGCAGCTGTCAAGTTTTTGATGTGGGAGGCGACTGCGGATAGGGAGGTTTCAGAGATGACTGATGGTAGGACACGGGGTTTGTAGCCCATCATGAGATAAAACAGGGATTGGTTGGTGACAGAGTGGAGGCAGTGATTGTGGGTGAATTCAGCATTGGCAATCGAGTTAGCCCAGGTTGTGGGATGTGCTCCACAAAAGATCCGAAGGTAGGTCTCAACCTCTTGGTTGATGTGTTCAGTTTCCCCATCCATTTGAGGGTGGTAGGCTGTGGAGAGGGCAAGGTCATAGTTAAGGAGCTTTCTGAGCTCTCTGGCAAACGCCAAGGTGAATTGAGGTCCCCGATTGGAGATGACTTTGTTAAAAAGGCTGAAGCGTTTGTAAATGGAAAGGAAAAAGAGTATGGTGATGCCCTCCGCTGTCACAGTCTTGTTAGTGGGGCAAAGGATCACCCCCTTAGTAAGCCCATGGTTGACCATGACCAGAAGAGAATCAAAACCTCCAGACAGGGGGAGGTCAGTGATGAGATCACAAGAGATCTGTTGGAAGGGGCGGGTGCAGGTGGAACAGATGGGGGTGAGGGGGGGAACAGTGGGGTGAGTGTTCGACTTGTTCTGCTGACAGGTGGTGCAGCCTTCGACGTAGTGGCAAACATAGGAGGCTAGGCTAGGCTACCAGAATTCAGAGGCAATGAGTTGGCAAGTTTTAAGATAACCAGGATGGCCAGTGGAGGCATGGTCATGGCAGTGTTGGAGAATAGAGCAGTGGAGAGAGGAGTTGGCAGGGATGTAGATGCACCATTATAAGTAAGGGCACCTTCAAGCAACTGCCAAGGGGAAGTGCAAGAGCAAAGAAATGCTGGGGTGTCATGGGAGAGTGATTGAAGTGCCTGAAGGGCACATGGATCATCAGTCAAGGCAGATTTAATACGGTCGGAGAGGGCAGTGTCGATGAGGTGGACAAAAAGGGAGGGGGGTAGGAGAGTGACTCCCTGATTATCTGTGTCACGGGAAGATGATCTGGTCGGTGTGAGAGGGCGTCAGGTCCGGTGAGTTGGGACCCAGGAACATGAACAATCTTAAGGTCAAAGTTGGCGAGGTCAAGGAGCCAACGTGCCTGGCGATGGTTGAGGGTCTGGGGGGATCGGAAGTAGGTAAGATTCTTGTGGTCCATGAAAACCTGGATGGGAAAGGGGGAACCATGGAGGTAGTGTCACCAGTTTTTGAGGGCATGGATGACAGCAAGGAGTTCCCTGTCATAGATGTTGTAGTTGTGTTCAGCAGGGACAAACGACTGGGAGAGGTAGGAACAGGGGTGCCAGTCACCATTCGAGTCCATCTGGAGGAGGATAGCACCTGAGGCATACTTTGATGCATTAGTGGCAATGGTGAAGGGGGCAGACAAGTTGGGGAGGTGGAGAACGGGTTTCTCAAGGAAAAGTTGCTTGAGCTATTGGAAGGTGGATTTACAGGAGGGGGACCAGTTCCAGTCGGTCGCTTTCTTGGTAAGGTCAATGAGGGGGCAGGCGACATTGGAATAATTTGGGATAAACTGGTGGTAGAAGTTGATGAAGCCAAGGAACAAGCAGACCCCTTTGACATTGATGGGTTGGAGCCAAGCAGAGATGCCTTCAAGTTTAACTGGGTCCATGGCAAGCTGGTTGGGTTTGACTATCATGCCAAGATATTCAACTTCCTCAGCGGCAAAGGTGCATTTCTTAAGTTTCAGGTGGAGGTCCAGTTTGGTCATTCGCTGGAGGACGCATTTGGTTTGCTCCTCATGGGTTTTAGCGTCAGGAGAGAAGATAAGGAGGTTGTCCATGTAGATGACGAGCCATCCTTCAGCGATCATGTCGGAAAAGGAATCATTCATGAACTGCTGGAATGTGGCAGGAGAGTTGGTTATCCCAAAGAACATGACTGTTGGTTCAAAGAGGCCTTTGTGGGTGATAAATGTGCCCTTCCACTGGCATCCATCTTTGATTCAGATATTGTTATACCCCCATCGTACATTGAACTTGGTATAGAGACGAGAGCTGCAGAGTTTATCGACGAGGTCGGATATTAACGGAAGGGAATAGGCATCTTGGATTGTATGCTCGTTTAGGTACCAATAGTCTTGGCAGGGGTGAAGGGTGTCATCCTCCTTTTTCATAAAGAAGAAAGGGGAGGCTTGGGGGGAGTTGGAGGGGCGGATCTTCCCAGTTTTGAGATTCTTGTCAAGGAAGGCTTCTGCTGTGAGCCATTCTTTGAGTGCAAGGTTGGGAATGAAGGACTTGTCAAGGTTTATTTCGTGATCATAGGGGCATGACAGCAGCAAGGCAGTGGCCTCTTTGTCAAGGACGGAGGCAAACTGGGAGTATTCAGGAGGGAGGACTACAGGTTTCTTCACAGCCTCAGCTGTGATAGCGAGATTGGTGGCAGTGGTTAGTTTTCAGACAAGAAGGGAGTCTCTGGAGATGAAGCGAGAGCCACATTTGAGAATGCGGTTGACTGCATATTTGGTGTAGGTGGCTCTGATCCAGTCGTTCTCAGACAGGTGATCGAGGTAGGAGTACAGGTGGGAGTTGTTACGTTTGTTGGTAACAAGTGACACGACTCATGTCCGCTAAGTCCCGAATGGACTTTCCAGAAGCTCAGAGCTAGGTCTCTGAGGTGATTCTACTAAAAGGGCGTTACTTCCTAGAGGGAGGATAGGGGAGCGAGCTGAGTAGAGCGAGGCGAGGTCGGGGAGATGCGATCTCGGAACTTGTAGACACGAAGTTAAGTGTAGATCAAAGTTACCGTACACAGGGATCCTACGTGCTACTTATAGTCGAGATTCAGGGCCCGCTCGGTAGTAGTAGAGTAAGGGGGAACTACGAGACAGCATGTGAGAGAATGCTGCTGAGGAGAATAGAGTCCGTGGCCAATAAGACAGGGATCAACCGGAATCAATAAGTAAAAGGAATAGCAACCGAAGGGTTGCGGGAGAAGTAAGGAACAGGGTCCATGCTTACGTCCTCTCCACCGGGTCTTCCCGGAATGCTTCCGTGAAGGCAGCGTTCCACACTGCCTCGTCCCCTAGCATAGCTAGGATGTCCACCCATTCGTCCATCTCCATGATCGTGGGAATGTCTGGTCCGTGACCTGTCACGTGGGTCGTCATCGTAACAGGAGTCTTCAGATGGGGTGGTGTGAACATGTTTTTGAATGTGGGGGAGTTCTGGGTGGTGGAATTTGGAGTCATGACGATGGGTGTCTGTCACCTGGGTGAGGAAGAGTTCTTTGGACTGGTCAATGGATTCATTGAGGCAGATGGTGGGGGTGGCCCAGTCAATGGTTGGGTTGGCAGAGTGGAGCCAAGGAAGACCAAGGATGAGATTCTCATGTCCACAGTTCATGACGTGGAAGGTTACTTGTCAAGCAATTCCTTCAATGTTGACAAAGAGGTTGGTGGTGAATTTGATTACCCCATCCTTGTTGTAGGAGGCATTGACGTTTTGGACAAGAATAGGCTCCTTGAGACATTGGATAGGGAGGTGGTTTTTGTGAATGAAGTCCCAGTCGATGCAGGAGATGTCTGCATCACTGTCGATGAGGGCTTGGGTTTCGATGGCTTTCAGGGTGTGCAAAGGTACGATGACTTGAACAGAGATTTGCATTTTCTTAGAGATGTCTTGTACTAGTACAAATGCACAGGAGGAAGTGGGGGAAGGAGGCATTGAGGCTTCTTCCCCATTTAAAAACCCAAAGAGGTGTAGTGGACCCGACGTACAGCCAGGGTATCTTCATCATCATCCTCACAATCTATCAGGTTAGGGACATCATCTTTCTCTTTCTCTTTGCCTTTATCCTTAGTTTCTTCGGCTACTATATTTACCTGTTTGCAAGGGGAGGTGAAATGAGGGCATTGGGCAGATCCATGACCTGGCTTTTGGCAGTGGAAGCAGAGCTTCTTTTCTATGCAGTTCTTCTTGATGGCCAGGGTCATCTTCTCAACTTTGATGGCTGAGGTATCCATTGCATTGGGGTCTCTTCTGGAAGTGGGGGTAGCAGAGAAGGAATGGTAGTTCTGGTGAGAGGGCTGCTGGTTTCGCTTGGTGATCTCATTGGCTCATTCCCACTGCATTTGGAAGTGGATAGCCTTTGAGTACCAATCAGTGATGGTGGTGGGGATGGTGTCGAGGGCCATGATGCACCTCATCATAGATGTGGGGATTCTGGCAGCGAAGTATCTGATGAGGACGTTATCATCCTTAATAGTAGCCTATTGGACTTGCCCTTTGAATTTGGCGATGTAGGTGGAAAGAGGGGGGTTGAAGGTTCTATCCTTCTTTAGTGTCATCCGGGTGGTGGAGAGCCAGGCTATGGCATTTCCAACAGTGTCTTGGTGTTGAAAGGCTTTGTAAAACTCGATGGCAAAGTCAGTGAAGGTTCCAAAGGTCACGGTGGTGGAGATGATGGTGTTCTTGCAGAAAGCTTCTGCCCAGGTCTTGGCAGTCCCTTCCATCATGTAAGAGAGAGTGAACGTGACCTTCTTGCTTTCAGAGTTGTAGACATTGGCATTGACAAGAAGATAGAACTGGACAGTATCCAGCCATGCATCAGACTTCTTGTAGTCCCCGTCAAAGGCTTTAGGTGTTCCAATATGGAGTTCAATGGGTTTGGCCGAGGACATGGTGGGGAATGGGGGTGGAACAGGCGGTCGAGTGTTGGGCAGTGGATAGTGTGAGGAGGGCAGGGCGGGGATGGGGAGAGGAAAGACGGGTTAGGTGGCGATTGGGGTGGGGGAGGGTGGGGTCGGTTCTCAAGGGAGGGAGAGTTGAGTGGAGAGCTGGTGGCTTAGGAGGAGGCTGGAGTGCTCATCTTCTTCGTCAAGGATGGGGATGTCGAGGTCAGTGGACTGTTCTGACTCTTCTTCAGAGGGAGGGTTTTCCTTGGTGTCATATGGGGAGTCAGAGTAGGTGGCATGCCATCCATAGTCGTCGGAGGGGTAGGAAATGGTGGGCAGTTTATGATGATAGTAACCACAATGAGAAGAGCTTAGCTTTTGTTACAGTTCAACCTAGGAGTGGGCGACTGTAGACCCGAAGGGTAAAAGCTTGAGTCAGAGGGAGTAGGGGTGAGGGCAAAGGCGAGGTACGAGGAATGTTACAACCCATTCCTACAGTCGACCTTTTTCCTTGCCTACCTTTCTCTTCTCGTACTCGTCCCCATTTTACCTATGCCTTTTACCTCTCACGATTGTCAGTCACGGTCGGTCACATTTCATTTCTTTTAAACCTTAAACCACACAGCCTAGCTCGGGTTCATTTCTAACCCTTCCCCTCCGCCCCAGGCAGCGCCTCTTTCATCTCCGCTCTTCATTTCCGATTACTGCCTCCGTTCCATCCCACTCCGTGCCCTTGCTGTAGTACCCCCGCTCGGACACCATGCGCACCACCCCCCCCTTCGCCCTACACTTACCTTTCCTAACCTGGTCTGTGCGCAGTAGGGTACATTATTTAAACGGCTAGCTAGTGTACTTGTCCCCTAGCTTAGCTTCCCGAAATCTATTCTCAACAAGCTCACCTTCGTGCGATCAGTCCCTCCGCCTGTCACTGGACCGGCTAGGACCTTCGCATCCTTCGTACTCGACAACAAGGCCCCTGACCTGAGTCGACCTAGGCCTTGGACCTTAGATCCTCGCCTTCCTCTGCGCTCCCCAACCCTCGTACCTCCACGCCTTTGGGCTTGAGCTCCCACCTTCGGGTCTACGGTCGCCCACCTCTGGTCGAACCGTAACAAGGAATGCCTATAGGCAGGGACGCAGATGGAGGTGAGGATTGAAGGTCTGAGGCCTCAGTCGACTCAGGTCAAATGCCTTGTTGTTAAGAGCAAAGGATGCGAAGATCTAAGCTAGTCCAGTGACAGGTGAAGTTGGATTGTGCAGAGGGTGAGCTTCAAGGTGTATATTCAGGAAGCTAAGCTACAGTACAGGGTAGCAGACGAGGGAACTAAATAGAGTACCCTGAGGTGCACAGACCACACTGGAAGAGGTAAGTCTAGGGCAAAGGGAATGGGGTGCACACGGTGTCCGAGCGGGTGTTACATTCAGATCTGCTGGCTAATGCTCAACGAGTGCTAGTGCAACAAGTGGATCTTGCACCCAGCAACTGAATGCTCAGCTAAGAGCGGTCTCAGCATCCGAGGCAAGATGTATCTGTTATGAATACAGTCCACATGACTGGTCACAGGACATCCCTTCCCACGATCACGGAGATGGACGAGTGGGAAGACATTCTGTTGACTTTGGGAGATGAGGCAGTGTGGAACACTGTCGTCATGGAGGCTTTTGGCGATGACCCAGTAATGAGGATGTAAGCACAGACCCTTTTTCTGACCTCTCCCACAACACCCCTCGGTCGCTATCCCCCTTACTTATTGACCCCGGTTGATCAAGATCTCATTGGCCACGGACTCTATATCTCCTCGGTAGCATTCTCTCGCATGCTACCTCGTAGGTCCCTCGCACTTACTACCACCGAGCAGGCCCTGAACTCTTACTATAAGTAGCACGTAGTCTCCCTGTGTACGGTAACTTTGATCTACACATCACTTCATGTCTACAAGTTCCAAGATCGCATCTCCCCGAACTCGCCTCGCCCCGCTTGGCTCGTCCCCCTCTATCCCTTAGCTAGGAAGTAACACTGTTATAACCTCAAAGGGGCTGAGGTCTCAACACTGGCCGGACACACTTAATGGGCGTACACCAGAACCACGCGAGGAAAGAATAGAGGCAAGATGGATAGCCAAGTGCCACCAGGTAACTATTAGAATCCCAATGACTTCACAAGGCAAGAGACGTGCTCAGCCCGCTAGTAAAGCCTGAAGATCAGAAACGAAGTGGATTAGACTGGGGTTTCCAGCCGCAGAGTATCTAGTTTATATATGTTACAGGAGTGAGCACGGACCAGACTTGGCATGTGAAATATTACGAATGATAATGAGTAATATGGGAATGATGAGTAAGAAAGAAGCAGCGCGTGAGAGAAGAGCAGAAATTAATAACACGTGCTGATGATGTCATGAGTCTAGACCTTGGTCACATGAGTTCCCACAGTCACGTGCATGCATCGAGAAATATTTGAAGGTAGAATGGTTTGTGAATGTTAAGTGTGTTAAAAATGAAAATGAAAATTAAGGTATATATTATTACAAACACCCCTCTGTCATATCGCCTTGGAGACCTAGCTCCAGGCTCTTGGAAAGTCCACTCGGGACTTAGCAGACACAAGTTGTGTCACCTGTTACACTCAAACATAACAAAAGATCAAAGTTTCTATTATGTTGGTGTTACCTAACCCAACACTTCCAAACCTGACTACCCGGTGGTAGTCATGAGGAATCTTCATCACACACCAGATCAACCTCTCTAACCTTCTCAGACAACAACCAGAGTCTGACAAAGAAGAACGGATCTCCCCACCAACTATGTCATCATTTTCTGCCATACTGTCTACCGCAGGATCATCTTGAAGAATGAGTTGAAACCCTCCTATTCCTCCCCCTCCCAGCCATACCACTCCCTCCCCCAGAGTCAGTCACGTCTCCTTGCACACCCACCAAACCTCAGAGATCCCATCAGGAGAAGCCATCCAAACCACCAGATCGGACCCCTTCGCCATCGAGGTAGACCCTCCCCTTGAAGAAGGAGAACCCCAGGCACCCCCTGATCCTCCATCCAACCCGGGTCCTAACGGAGACAATGACCCAGACCCCACAGACGATGACGACAATGAAGACATGGCAACCAAAGCTGCCCTCCCAGGAGAGTTCTCTGGGAAAGCAGAAGATGCGCACAGATGGTTCCTATCCATGGATGCTTACTTCACTGTGGCTGGTACTACCGAAACCGCCAAGAGTGTCATCCTCCTCAACAGGATGCCCCACGGAAGAGGAAAGGCCTTTGCTGAAGTGTGGCTTACCAAAATTCAGGACTCGCCCACCTGTTCTACCGACGCTTCATATGACAAGGTCAGAGAGGCCTTCAAGAACACCTTCACCCCTTACGACACCGCCGCCCAAGCCCGAATCCGACTGGGTGCTCTCTCTCAGAACCCCAGAGATCCCCAGGGGTTCGAACAATACATCGCCGACTTCTCAGTGGAGGCTGTTAGATCCCAGATCTCCGACAATGGAGCGCTTTCTGAGTGGTTCCTTTGAGGGCTTGACAAAGAGCTGGCCACCCAGCTCACCCTCTCCGGAATCCTCCAGACGTTCAAAAACATGGAGCAGCTCTACTCCAAGGCCGCCGAAATCAACAGGAACATCAGGAGAATCCAGTCCATCAAACGAGGAACCCTCCCTGCAGTGTACCACCAGCCACACCAGAAGGACCCTAACGCTATGGACATTGATCGTCTTACTCTCTCCCCTGACAATCAGGCTCGCCACATTTGGGAGAACAGATGTTTTATATGTCATAAGAAAGGTTGTTCAACTCGTAACCACCCTAAGGGGAGCAAGAGCGCTACCTATACCCGAGCCACAACTACCACTCCTGCTCGGGGCTCTTCCTCCAAGGACTCTTTGGACTCCTATGTCAAGGGGCTTAGGACTACCAAAACTACTGAAGAAATATTGCACGCGATGAAGACGTGTTTCAAGGAAGGCCTCGACAAGAAAGGAGACCCCCTTAAATGGGATAGTGCCGCAAAGAACTGGGAGGAGGAATTGGTCAATGCCCTCAACGCCCCAGAGAGTCTTGCAAAGGGGAGTGCTGACCACACTCAATCGGGTTTTTAGATGGGAGAAAAGAGTCAATGCCTTTCTCTCCCATAACACTTGCTCCTGTATTTATGTCCGGATTGAAGAGTAATGCTATTCGTGTCCCACTCTCGATCCACAACAAAACAGAAGCAAAAGTTGTTGAAACCCAAGCACTAGTCAACACAGGAGCAACCAGTTGTTTCATCAACCGGGCAGCAGCTATCAAATGGGATTTACCCGTCACCAAGCTGGATTCACCCATCTGAGCCTGGAACGTGGACGGGACAGAAAATCAGTCCAGTACTATCCGGTACAAGACCAGAGTTACAATGGACTTTGGAGGGATCTTGGAGCAGTGGGAGCTCCTTATCCTAAATTGCAGCAAAAACAAAATCATCCTGGAACTACCTTGGCTACAAGCCATGAATCCAGACTGTGACTGGAGGACGGGGAAGATAACATTGGACCCCTCTCGATACCAGAGCATGTTAGAAAACGCATTGGGAACCCAGCAACAATGCTACCTGCTCAAATTCCTCAGGGCCGATGAGGAACAACACATAGAAAATGAGCTGTATGAGTCATTCTGAAGGTGGAAACCTCTACAGCGGGCGGCATTCTATAACGCACACGGGAGCGTTCCCGAATATATCATCCGAAGAACCACCCTTTCCACCGCCATTGCCCAACAACAGGGACAGCAACTGGTCAAACTCCCCCCTGTGTATAAACAGTATGCTGACGTCTTCACCAAGACTGACACCAAGTTGCCCCCCTCCCGGCCATATGACCATGCCATTGAGCTCAAAGACTCATTCATCCCTCGAAGAGCCAAGGCCTACCCGCTTAACCCTCCTGAACAGGCCACCTGCAAGGAGTTCATTGACAAACACCTCGCCTCAGGAAAGATCACCCCATCCAAGTCCCCCCAGGCTTCGCCATTCTTCTTCGTGCAAAAGAAGGATGGGAAACTTTGACCCTGTCAAAACTATCGATACCTCAATGAACACACCATCAAGAACGCATACCCTCTTTCCCTTGTCTCCGACCTCATCGACAAGCTAAAAGGGTCCTCTGTCTTCACCAAGTTCGATGTTCGCTAGGGGTACAACAATGTCCTGATCAAAACTGAAGACCGATGGAAGGCCGCCTTCCTCACTCCCTTCAGCCTCTTTGAGCCCACTGTCATGTTCTTTGGAATGTGCAACTTCCCTGCCACCTTCCAAGCCTGTATGGATGACATCTTCGGGAACTATCTAGTGGAAGGATGGCTCATAATCTACATGGATGACCTTCTCATCCACTCTTCCGACCATGCCACTCACGAAGAATGGACCAGGAAAGTCCTCCAACGATTCTGGGAGCATGAAATGTACCTAAAGCTGGAAAAGTGCACCTTCGTGGCAGAAGAAGTGGAGTACCTAGGGATGCGGGTTTCGAAAGACGGAGTTAAGATGGACCTGGGGAAGCTGTCCGCAATCGCTGATTGGGTCACCCCACGATCAGTCAAAGAAGTCAGATCGTTCCTGGGGTTCTGCAACTTCTATTGGAAGTTCATCCCAGACTTCTCAAACATTGCATGACCTCTGATGGATCTTACCAAGAAAGACCACCCCTGGTGATGGAACGAGCCCGAGGAAACAGCATACCGGACCCTCCAGCAGGCCTTTACCTCGAAGCCCACCCTAACCTTCCCCAACCCTGACAAACCGTTCACCCTTATGACTGACACCTCCCTTACAGCATCCAGGGGAGTCCTCATGCAACCTGATGGAAATGGGGACCTCAAGCCCTGCGGTTATCTATCCCAGGCCTTCTCTCCTGCTGAAAGGAACTACGATATATTTGACCGAGAACTCCTCGCAGTCATTCGAGGACTGGAGAAATGGAGACAATACCTCCTGGGAGCATCGACACCAGTGACCATCTTAACGGATCACAAAAACCTCACTTACTTCAAAGAATCTCGCAAGCTCTCCCGATGACAGGCCTGGTGGCTTCTATTTTTACAAGACTTTGACCTTAACTTCGTGGCCCTTCCTGGGTCAGCCATGGCCCCTGCCGACGTGTTGTCCCACCGGGACAATATTGATACCTCTGAAGACAACACAGAAGTACAGATCCTCCCCAACTCCGCCTTTGACCAACAAATCCGTTCCTTGGATTTGATGGTCGCTGATAAAATCGCCAACTTCTCCAGCACCAACCCCCTGGTCCTACAGGCACTTCATGTCATGGAACGGGACAAACCTCTATTCAATCGTTCCTCCGCCAAGGATTGAACATTCGACGACAGCAAGCTTTACTTCAGGGGGAGACTCTATATTCTGGAATCAGCCCAGATGGACCTCGTCACTTTGGTTCACACCTCGCTGGAGGGAGGCCATGGTGGACACCTTCACACGGTGGCCACCCTATCGCACGATTACTGGTGGCCCGGTCTATCCTCCTTTGTCCGCAGATTCGTCACAGGTTGCGCAGTCTGTCAGGCCAATAAGGTACAAACTCATCCCACCACTGTTCCCTTGGTACCCCTTAATATTGCCACTCCACGCCCCTTCTCCCATCTCTCCGTCAACCTCATTACCGACCTCCCTGGGAGTGGCGGGTTTGACTCTGTCATGGTCGTGGTCGACCATGGGCTTAGTAAGGGGGTAATTTTGGCTCCTTGCACTAAAACCATCGACGCAGCGGGGATAGCCCGACTTTTCTTTGAACACGTGTTCAAACACTTCAGCTTACATGACAAACTCATCTCGGATCGCGGCCCCCAGTTCACCTCCACATTTGCTCGAGAACTAGCCTGACTACTCCACTACGACGTCGCCCTCTCCACAGCATACCATCCCCAATCGGATGGGGAGACTGAATGATACAACCAGGAACTAGAAACCTACCTATGAATATTCTGTGATGGCCGACCCCACCAATGGGCGGACCTACTCACTTTGGCCGAATATTCCCATAACGCCAATGTCCATTCAGTAACCAGGAAAACCCCATTCTTCCTAATGCTGGGATACCACCCTCGTAGCTACCCTCCAATCGGGAAAACCTTCCTCCCTGCACTAGAAACCAGACTATCCCTTATCGAGGAATCCCAAAAGGAAGCTATGGCCACCCACGAGCTTGCCCAACTCCGGATGAAAAATAGGAAATACAGCTCCTATCCCTCTTGGAAAGTTGGGGATCACATCTGGCTGGAAGCCAAGAATTTGAAACTACAAACCTCCTCTTGGAAGCTAAGCCCTAAAAGGACCAGACCATTTGAAATTACCAAAAGGGTTTCCTCGGTGGCTTTTCAACTAAAGCTTCCGCCCCAGTGGAAGATCCACAACATCTTCCACACCTCCCTTCTCTCCCCTTACCAAGAAACCAGGGAACATGGTCTGAACTTCCCACAACCTCCCCCTGAGCTGGTTGGTACTGAAGAAGAATACGAGGTGGACTATATCGTCCAGCACCAAGGCTCTCCCGGTCAGAGGCAATACCTTGTGCACTGGAAAGATTATACTAAAGCCGAACGAATGTGGGAATCCAAACAGAATCCATCCAACACTAAAGAGGCCGTGATGGACTATAAGAGGGTTTCTCCGCATTAATGAAGGAACTCAAAAACCCTCCTGAGATGGCCACTTGTCACACACCCC
>JBBPSX010000107.1:0-20558 GCA_038093815.1 Neoboletus cf. brunneissimus | reverse complement strand
ATCACCATCAATCACCTGACTATCCACCCTAGGGGATAAGTGATAGTTCAGTCTGATACCTCAAACATCTTCTCCTTAGTTGCACAATAAAGATTTGTGTTTTTAATAACCTATCTGAGTGGACTAAGAGAATTACTACTATATATTCCAATACATTTGGAACATCTCAACAGTGTGACAAGTCACCATATCATTGGATTAGTGCTACACAAGCTACTAACTGTTACGTTCCAACCGGGTAGCTGGCAACGTAGACCTGGGAGCTTCTTCTAATCAAGGAAGTCCTGATGGGGGCGCCAGACAACAGTAGAAGAAGATCAAAGTATGACATTGGGCATAGGTGCAATGTACGAGTGCTACAATGCGAGGGGGATACCCAGGTAAGATGAAGATAGGAATTAGGTATGCGAAGAGGTCTGGTATATAAGTAAATGAGTCAAGAGGAGCCCAAATGTGGGCCTAGGGTGTGGGCAAAGGGCAAGGCTGTCAAAAGGATGCGCAAGCTAAAGTGCCAGGTGTGAAATAAGTGAGGGTGAAGGCTGCGTAAGTGGGGCGAAGGGAAATACTACAGCATGATGTCGGTGGATGCATGACTAGGACAAAGGGTGTGCTGATAGCACCGGTGGTAAGGTAAATGAAAGTCCACAAGGTGAACAGGAAGAGAGAGAAAGTGTACGAAGGTGCCAGGGGGAGATCCTGGGCAGATACAAGGACAAACGACGGTGGTGGGAAGATCTCCAGATGTAACCGGTGAAGGTCCAGGGTGACGGGGGAGTAGGGTGTTCCTAGATAGGCACAGGAATGGGTCTATGGTGGAGGGTAGGGCGGAGGAAGTAACTCAGAGTGGGGACGGGGGCGGAAGACGAAGAATCCGAGTGATGTCGAGTCGTTAGACCAAGCAAGGGAGTCATGTTAGAGACGATGACAGCCTCCCTAGGCGAGGAGGGACGAGGACGAGGGGCGAGGTACAAGTGTGCGGACAGTGTTCACAGGTGTGAGACAGGGGTTTGAGCTGAAAAAGGGATAGGGGCTAGGCGAGTTGTAACACTAGCCTCTTTAGGAAATAGTTTCTAGCTACCTATAATCCAACCCCTTTCATACCTAGCAACAATCTAGTGTTGACTAGTGTTCACCCAGGTGTACAAACACCTACAAACACACATTATTAACCAGACCTTTGCTGAAGTAACTTCAAAGTTTCAATTCGTAAACATTGTTGAGGATTGGCAAACAACCCACATCATTGGGTACACTAAGTATTCCATTGACTCAATACTAACTTAACAGGTGATTGTTTCATCTAGGAGATACAAAATATCCCTAGCTCATAGTGTTCCAACTGTGGAAGGTAAGGCAATTGTCTGGGGAAACAATCATTGATTTTATTCAAAGTTCCCATTGCTGAGCCTAACTAAGAAGACAGTGGGGTGATGGGAGAGGACACAGGGATTGATGGTGGGAGAGATAAGGATGGGTGGCAGCAAGGATGGGCTAGAATTAAAAAACATGGAGGAACTGGCAGCAAAGGCAAACAAGGCAGTGGCCTTGGGCACATTGGTGTGTGCTCCTTGTTTGCTCTTCTTCTGCTTTTCCTCCCCTTGCTTCAAGTGCCTGCCATGCTTGTGCCTATTCTTCTCCTGACTGGACTGGCCTGATGCCTGTCCCTGACCCTGCTGTTGCTGCTGCTTCTGGAATTGTGGGTCTCCTCCTTTCCACTTCACAGTGGAGTTCTTGTTGGCCTGTTGAGGGCCGGTAGGCACACCTTTAGTCAGACGCATGGCAATATTCTTGAGCCAGGCTATAGTGACTTGTTTCTTTTAGTCAGAGAGAGTGGTAACCTTGATGATTGAGGAGGAAGCAGCTTTAGATGATGAAGTAGCTGCAGTAGCAGCAATGGATGTGATGTTGGCCACATGAACAACATGATTGGTGTACTTAGGGATTTTCATGAGAATAATCATCTCCAAGAGTTTCTGTGGGATGTCATAGTCTAGCTCATGAAGGTGGGCTAAATGGCCATTGAGCTTGGCAAAAATGGGAGCGGGATGGAAGGTTTCAGGGATGACAAGTGTATTGAGTGCATTGAATTTGATAAAGGCAGTGACATAGGTGGTGACATCATACTTGTCCTTGAGTGTGTCCCAGACCTGCTTAGTAGTCTGGCTGGCATTGAAAGAAGAAAGCAGGTGCTTCCTGATATGAAGTCAAATGGCTCCAACCACCTGGTCATCTTTGTCTTGCCATGCATTGATGGCATCCTGCTTGGCTTTTTGAATGTTGGTGACATCCATGAGCTGAAGACAGCTGTGGATCATAACAGAATACCAGAGACTTTGGAATTGCAGAAACATCTGCATGGCCTCCATCCAGGCATGATAGTTCATGCCATTGAGCATGGAGACTGAGTTGAAAGCGTTGCTGGAGCTGGACATGTTGATAGATGGAGATAGAACTATAGACAGAGTCATTAGTAACCTTGACTGAATCTTTAGGAAAGATAAAAGGGAGGAGTCAGAGACTTGCTCGACAAACTGAAGTCTAGTTGAAAAATGGCATAGTCTCCCCCTGCAATAGAGGTCTTAACTTGTAGTTTGGGCAACAAAATCACACTGAAACTAATGATGCTAATGATGAACAAGTCACACTGAAAGCACCACTGCCAGGTGTATTATTGCACTCAGCATCAGGTAGCAACTGAGAAGTGGGGCACACAAGTCACACATCACACAACCAGGTTTTGTTACAATTCATCCATATGTCTACTTTTTTTCCTTCACCTTACCCCTGCTGTCACTCTACTTGTTTCTCACCCACAACTATGCCTTCTTTTTGTAACTCAGCTTACTTCTGTGACTCATCACTGGTCTCAGTCGGTGCCTTTCATTTCAAACTCTAAATTCACATAGCCTAGCCTGGGTTCTTTTTTGAACCCTTCCCCTCCACCCTGGGCAGTGCCCCTTTTCATTTCCATCTTTCATCTCTGGTTATTTCCTCTACTCCATTCCATTTCATGCTCTTGCTATAGTACCCCCATTTGGACACCATGCACATCTTTTTCCCTTCACCCCATACTTACCATTTCTGACTTGGTTTGTGCACAGTAGGGTACTCTATTTAAATCACTAGCTAGCATCCCTGTCCCCTAGCTTAGCTTCCTCAATATATCTCTTGAAACTTACCTCCTTGTGCAATCAGTCTTTCGCCAGTCACTGAACTGGCAAAGGACTTGCTACCTTCATCCTTGACAACAAGGCCTTTGACCTGAGTCGACAGAGGCCTAGGACCTTTGATTCTTACCTCCTATCAAGTCCTTGTCCCTTCACCTCCATTCTTGCCTATCCTTAGAACCCTTTGTTGAAAGCTTCCCACTTTCAGGCCTATGGTCACCCTACCTAGGTTGAACCATAACAGGTTTGTTCAAAAAGAACCAGAGAGCTGTTGACATCTGGCTTTTGCCAGAATGTCACATAGGGTTCATAACCTGTCAAGAGGATCAAGTACCTTATATAATGGGATGCAGTGCAATAAGCACTGTACTGAGGGAGAGAATGTCCTATGGTTACATTCCTGGGATTGAGACAGATGGTTGTGGTTTGTGTTCAAGAAGAATTGAAACTCCTATTGGAACTCAGTCATGACTTGTAAACTAAGTAGTTGAGAGTACACACATATGTAATACTGCTAATACTAGTGTATCTATGCTATACTTCAACACCACATGCATCTTGGCATCCTTGCCTACACTCACAATGGCAGCCTTGAGGTTACCTGACAGGTCTCTTAATCCCCTCACCTCCTCACTTTCAACACATTGCTTTTGCCAATTCGTGTTTTCCAACATATGTGCCAGAGTCCATGCCTAAAGTTGTGAAGCCAGATTCATAGACATCTCTAAAATGTAAGAATGAGCACAGATGAATATAAAAACAGATAGTGGGTTTGATGAAAGAAAAAAATGTTGCACTTTGTCAACAGTCCATCACCTGTTTGTATTTACATAGTACAGCACCTTCTTTATCCCTTGCTCAAATTTACATATTACTTGACACTTATGCAACATCAGTATCAAAATTAAATCCACATGAAGAACATGTGTTATAATCACAGCATTTCATTCTATAGACTCTATCTTAGATTTATGGTATTCATTTAATGGGTCTGTATGTATTCATTAGTTCTCACAATTGATTTTAGAAAGCTATGATGTATATTCAATCACTGGTACTACTATTGTGCACAAAATCAGTGGACCTACTATTTGCACATTTAGATTTCTCTAGTATTGTGTGTTGTTTCATCTCCTCTTTTTGTGCAAATATTGATATGTGTGGATTTGCATGTTTTCTACATTAATTTAAATCACATTTTTGCATGTGTTGTACATTCATAGAGACATTGCATCAGAGAACAAGTGTTCTTCGAATGATAATGATGATGATGTTAATTCTATCACCTCTTGTGGCTGCCATTCTTTTCCATCAAAATCATCCATCCCTCTCTGCCACATTGGTGCTGCTTGTATTTGCATCTCTGCTGACAGTTGTGCAGCTTATATTGGCTGTGTTCAACACTCCAGTGACAGTATTGCTCCTTGCATGGTTGTACCATTCCCCTTCATGATCGGCTTCACTTTCGGGTACCTCACTGCATGTAACTTCAGAAGTACCATGTCCAATCCCAACCAATACCTCTCAAATCTCTCCATCAATCTCTTCTTTCTCCTGTTCTTGTGCATACAAAAACATTAATATCCATAGTATATCACATAAAACAAATTCACTTACTCTTCATAATACTCCCGCATTGCACAACCCCATCCTCGCTCAAACCACTCTTCTACAAGATCCTCCTCCTTCCACCCCCCCCATCCCATGCAGCTCATCTGGATATCTCTTCACCCCTATTGAAATATCCTCCATTATCTTCACAATCAGCCTCTGCATTTGATAATCCTTGCAAATTGGAATGTTCAGAAGGCTTTTGTTACAACTCGCCTAGCCCCTATTCCTTTTTCAGCTCAGCCCTGTCTCACACCTGTGAGAACCACCCATACACCTGCACCCTGCCCCTTGTCCTCATCCCTCCTTGCCTAGGGAGGCTGTCATTGTTCCTAACATGACCCCCTTGCTTGGTCTTACAACTAGACATTACTTGGACTCTTTGTCTTCTGCTCTCATTCCTACTCTGAGTTACCTCCTCCGCCCTACCCTCTGCCATAGACTTGTTCCCATGCCTATCCAGGAACGCCCCTCTGCCCCGACACCTTGGACCTTTACTGGTCACATCTGGAAATCTTTCCCATCACCATCATTTGTTCTTGTGTCTGCCCAGGATCTTTCCCTAGCCACCTTGTACACTTTCTCTTCTTTTTATTTATCTTGATGTTCTTCATTACTGTACCCCTTGGAGCTGTCACACTCACCCCTCTATCCTAGTCATGCATTCTACTGATGTTATGCTGTATTCTCCCCTTCATCCCACTTACACGGCCCTTACATTTGCTTAGTTTACACTTGTCACCTTGGCTTGCACATCCCTCTGACATCCTTGCCCTTTACTCATGCCCTTGGTCCATATTCAGGCTCCTCTTCATTCATTATCCTTATATACAGGACAATCTTAGCTACTGGTACTCTAGCTTCAGCTTACCAGTTGTTCACCTGGACTTGTACCTTGTCCATACTGAAGCTATCCCTTGTATTCACATATCCTGCCTATGCAACTCACTTGATCACCTTCTTTTGTCATCTGGCGCCCCTGTCAGGACCTCCTTGATAAGAAGTCACTTACCGGTCTACGTCTCGGGCCTACCCAGGTTCAAACATAACAGCTTCTTTGACTTTTCTCCACAATCAGAAAAATTGGATCTTCACACAACAGATACAAAACTTGTCTTCTTCTTCTTCATGGCCCCCAGATCCAATATGCTGTGCCCACTTCTCCATAACACACTCTGCATAGAAAATGTGCCCACATGGAATATTCACAGATATTACACAAATTCTACAATAATCATAAGCATATGTCACATATACAGTGGCTCAAAAAGCTGTCTGCATGTTTGGTCATTTTCCACTAAAGGCAATAACCTCCAATAACCCCTAATACAGGTCCTAACCTATGAGTGTATGAAATAAAGTATCTACCCTTGGCCATCTATCCATCCAAGATTCAAGGAATTTGGATAAGAACTGATGAAATGGCAGCCATTTCAAAACAATGACTCATTTGGACAGTTTTTTGACTTTATATTTCAATTATATGTATTGGACCCTAGCATGCTGTAATATGATTACATACATTTGGTAAGTGTTCTATTATGTCACCTTTATGTAATTGAGTGTCAGCTAGCATGTATAAATGCCACCATTCCATGGTTATTTTCCCACCATCACTATAAAACCTATCTCTTCCTCTTAAAGAAACAATATCCTCTCTCTCTCCTCTCTTGGTCTTTCCTCTAGGAAAATTGCTTCCCAAACTGGCCTAGGAAAGTCTACTGTATGCCAGGAACTCCAGGAACTCCAGCCAGGGGAGACTAGGCTCCATAGTGGTCATCCTTCAAAGCTTAATTCCACCAACAAGAGGGCTATTGTTTAGAAAATCATTACTAGCAAGGCCAGAAATGCTGTTAATGCAACTCAATACATCAATTCCATCATTGATGCTCCTGTCTGCCCTCAGACTGTCAGAAACACCCTTAAGGAAGCCTCATTAAAGGCTGTGGTAAAGAAGAAAAAGCCTTTGCTCTCAAGTACCAGCATTGGACTATAGAGGACTGGAAGAGTGTTATATGGTCAGATGAGACCAAAA
Source organism: Neoboletus cf. brunneissimus (assembly GCA_038093815.1). Classification (NCBI taxonomy): domain Eukaryota; kingdom Fungi; phylum Basidiomycota; class Agaricomycetes; order Boletales; family Boletaceae; genus Neoboletus; species Neoboletus cf. brunneissimus. The sequence continues at coordinate 13,745 of JBBPSX010000107.1, read as the reverse complement.
TCAATAGGATTGGATCAGATAGGCAAGAGTATATGTGGAAAAAAAAAGGTAATGGGCTGATTGCTGGGGAGATTAAAAGTACAGTTAAATTTGAAGAAGGTTCACTGATGGTATGAGGTTGCATAGGATGGAATAAAGTGGGGGTTTTGAGTGAGGTAGAAGGGAGAATGAATGCTGAATAGTATGTGGCTATTTTGGAGGAAGGGCTACTTCAGAGCATGGAGGAATCTGGAATTCCTGGGGATAAAGTCATCTTCCAGCAGGATAATGATCCAAAACATATCTCCAGAAAAGCCCAGATCTGATTTGAGGAGCAAGAAATCAGGCTTCTGGATTGGCCTGCCCAGTCTCCAAACCTCAATTCCATCAAACACACTTGAAATCATCTCAAAAGGTACCTTTCAGGATATAAAAGGGCTCCCACAGAGGTTTATCAACTATGGAAAAGAGTAGTGGAGTAGTGGGGGAAGATCCCTATGAAACAGTGTCAGAAATGGATAGAAAGTATGCCTAGAAGGATTGAAGCAGTTATCAAGGCCAAAGGAGCTCATACCAAGTACTAGATACCAGAATTTGTATAAAGTCAAAAATCTGTTCAAATGAGTTATTGTTTTGAGATTGACTGCCATTTCATCAGTTCTTATGCAAATCCCTTGAATCTTAGATGGATAGATGGCCAAGGGTAGATACTTTATCTCATACACTCATAGTTTAGGGCAAGGATTAGGGGTTATCAGAGGTTATTGTATTTAGTGGAAAATGACCAAATATGCAGACAGTTTTTTGAGCCACTGTACTTCATTCTCCAATTCATATCTTCTAAATCACTATGGTCTCTCTTCAGGCAATCCATGTCTTCGGATACAACTATTGCATCGCCATCTAGCTCTTCATCATTCTTCATATATTTCATGCTTTTTGTTTCCTCAATTACACAACTATATCATTGCAATATCAATATCACTTCAAACACAACACTCACTATGTGATAAAGACATCAATTGCATAGAGATATATCTGCCAAGTGCTCTTGTGCCCATATTTTCAGTCATAGAGCAGGATTGGATCACATAGTGTACTCAACAAATCAGTGTGATAGTCAGCAATAAGAGTGATGAATGTAAAAGACAAGAATAATCCAATATTATCTGCAACAATATAAATCTTCTTATTTCATCCCACACTTCAATACAAACAATCTTCATGAATTCTCTCAATACATTCTATCTAATCTAATCAATGAGATCTTGTGGACACATGTGTATAATGTTATTATATTGTTGAATATAATTGACATCATCATTTGTGCAAATGTAAATAGTTGTGCATTTGCATGTTCAGACATATTCATATTCTAGCTCTATGCATCATATGTGGGCATATATCTCCACAAATTCACATATATCCATATTTGCATATTGATATATATATGTATTTGTTCTATATGTCATCAACATTCTACTTCCACAAATACATACATGTTTCCATTTGTGCATTCATGGTATGTATTTTGTAGTTGTTTTGTGATTTATACATTTAATGCTCTGTAGACATGCTAATATCATTTGCACAAATTCATATAAAGACCATTTTGTGCATGTTGTACATCACATGACTTTTGTGTTCAGGTCAACATGCCCATTTGTCTACTTTCATTTCAGACTGTCTGTTTCGCCATAGTTGTATCTACACTCCCTTGACTCTCTTGACTCCATTGTCCAGTATACATGTCCCTACTCTATACACAACAGTGTACCATTTCATTGTTCTTCACAACCCTAAACATGTTAGTAAAAAGACATAAAATGTGTCTCAATGTCAAATGCTCCAAGTCAACTGACATTTTCATTTTCTCCACAAAATGAGTTGAATTTAGCATGTATAAATAGCATAACAGTATCAAAACATGCTACAAATTTAATAAAACAAATACTAACAACAAGTCTATAAGTCATACTTGGTGCAGATGGAGCGAATTTTGGATATAAGCGGATTGAAGGTTGCTTTTGTCTTCTTGGTTTTGGCCTGGGCATACTTCACCTCAGCGGATGCAACAAGAGAAAGTGACTTTATCTCTCCCAACCTCTTTAAAAGCTCTTTGGGAGAAGGTGTTGATGAGTTCAAATTTGCCTTCTTGGATGGGGGGATGACAAGGGTGGAGGGTTTGGAAATCTTGAATTGTATAGTTGGATTTTTTGAGGTGAGGACCATGAATGGTTTCAACAACCTTGGTTTTAATACTGGTGTCTTTTGCTTTCCCTTGGACATTGCCAGTGGGATATCAATAATCTCCACCATATCATTGGCATCTTGTGCATCTTTAGATGGGGAAGACACCTGCCTCCTCTGCACACTTCAAAGTCCCTGTGGTTTTGATGCTACAGAGTAGCTAGTAACCTAACTCTGAAATGAAGACAAGTGCATGCACCTTTAGGGACTTGGTGGGTGTCTCTGTCACCATCTCTCTTCCTCTTTGACCTCACTCCTTCCCACCCCTTTGACTTGGTACATTATTGGGATAATAACTTGTAGTATTCACATACACATCTGGGAACACTCCAGCATGGGACTGCAGCGGTCATGCAGTGGTTGCACAGGATATTGTGTTGAATGGCACCTGGTTCATGTTGGAAGGACTTGGTGTCATCTGGCTTGCCACTGGAGGCCATCTCTTGTGGTTTGTTGCTGTATATCTTTTGTCATGAATAAATGACCTGAGTAGAGAATGGCAAAAACAAACTGATCTTGTTTGAATGGGTCATCATAGCAACCTCAGCATAAGAACTCACTGCAGAGGCCAATGTCAAACCCATTAAGCTGAGAATGGGTGGTACCTCTGGCATGATGGCAAACAAACCCTTGTGGACATCCATGGCAGTTGCCTTGTACTGTGCCTCCTCCTTCCAGTGCACAAAGATGACCTTCAAACATTTGAATTCAAGCAGGTCCAGCTTGTTGATTTTTGGCTTGGCACTGAGCTTGTACACTGCACTCAAAGCATCCTACAGCCATTTCTAGAAAGGTCAGCCAGTGAAGATGGGGTTAATAAGCTGGAGACATACCAAAGAGCCATTCCACTGGGTCATTCAGTCCATCTTCTCCTCCACAAGATTCTTCTTGTTATCCGGGATGTATTTCCTGAGTGCCTTGATATGCTTGAGAACTTCTTTGAACACTTTGTATGCCACCTGACATTCATTATCCTCAAAGGATTGGGATTCGGCAAGGAGTTGGTCAAGGAGGTTGGATATGATGGTGATGGGGGGATGAATGGTCATTGAAAAGGTGTGGTGAACATGGGTGGTTATAAGTGGGTTATGTAATGGATCCACAATGATCGTCAGACCAAACAAAGGCATCTTCACTATAGAGACTTGCACTCCATGGCAACTTGTAATAGGAACGGTTACAATTCAACCTAATCTAAGTACATCTCAACCTTTGTTTTACCACTTGTTTCAGCCAGGAAGTATAGGCAATGTTTCCACCACATGCCAATTGCATTCTCTTTGTCATGAACTTCAACCATCAGATCACTGGAAATACCTTCATTTTTGCTTGCTACAGCAGCATTAGGCAGATTCATATTGGGAATGAACCAAAAACAAAGAGTACAGCATTTGACAATGTAACAGATGTAAGCATGAGCTCCATCACCAGTGATATGCCCCAATGTATGTAGGTAAATAATGCACTGGATCACCTGAATGGATTCCATTGACAAGAACAGTATGCTGTTTTTCTTTATCATATGCCTAACAAACAGAATTTTATGGCAGGAAAAGCTAACTTGGCACAAAGAGAAGAAAAAACATGACATTGAATAGACTAGGTAGATGTTGTTGAAGTATAGCATAGTTACACTAAGTATTTAGTAGTATTACATAAGCATGTACCTTCGACTACTTAGTTCGCAAGTCATGACTGAGTTACAATAGGAGTTTCAATTCTTCTTGAACATAAACCACAACCATCAGTCCCAAACCCAGGTATGTAGTGGTAGGGCCCTTTCTCCCTCGGTACAGTGCTCACCACACTGTGTCCCATTATATGAGGCCACTTGATCCTCTTGACAGGTTATGAGGCCCAAGTGGCAATCTGGCAAATGCCAGTGACTAACGGCTCCCTGATTTTATCTGAATATTCCCGTTTGTGTGGTGTATGACTTGTTTGCCCCACTCCTCAGTTGTTCCCTCATGCCGAGTGTAATAACATGCCTGGTAGCAGTACTTCCTGTGTGACTTGCTTGCTGTTAGTATTGTTAAGTATTGGTGCGACCTTCTCGCCCAAACTACGAGAATAGACCTCTGTTGCAGGGGGAGACTATACCATTTTTTCAGCTAGACTTCAGTTCATTGAGTGAGTCCTATACTCCCTCCTTCTGTCTTTTCTAAGATTCGGTTAGGGTTACTGATGACTTTGTCTATAGTTCTCATCTCTAATAATCAACATGTCTGGCAACACCAACGCTTTCACTTCCGTCCCCATGCTCAATGGCGTGAACTATCAAGCCTGGGCTGAGGCGATGCAGATGTATCTGTGGTTCCAAAGCCTCTGGCATCCCATCATGATCTGTGGCTGCCCACAGCCTGCTGACATGGTGAACATCCAGAAGGCCGAGTAGAACACTATTGACAAATGGAAAGATGAAGATGACCAGATGATTGGCACCATGCGTCTCCGCATCGAGAAGTATCTGCTTCCTTCCTTTGACCCTAAGCAGACTGCCAAATCTTTTTGGGCAGATCTCAAGAACAAATACAATGTCACTACCTCCGCTGCTGCCTTCATTGAATTCAAAGCACTCAACATACTCATTATCCCTGAAATGTCACACCCCACTCCTGTCTTCGCCAAGCTCAATGGCCACTTTGCCTGCTTTCATGAGCTGAACTACAGTATTCCTCCAAAGATCTTGGAGATGATCATCCTCACCAAGATTCCCAAGTATGCCGACCATGTCATGCATACAGCTAACACCACCTCCATCGCTGCCTCCTCAATGGCAGCTTCTTCATCTAAAGCTGCCTCTTCCTCGACTGTCAAGGTCACCACTCTTGCTGACTACAAGAAACAGGTCACTGTGGCCTGGCTCAAGAACGTTGCCACATGCCCTATCAAAGGTGCACCCTCCGGCCCTTAACAGGCCAACAAGAACTCTGCTGTCAAGCAGAAAGGAGGCGATCCCAAGTTCCAGCAGCAGCAAGGCCAAGAACAGGCATCAGGCCAGTCCAGCCAGGGGGAGAACAAGCTGTGACACAAGTGCAGCAATCGCTCAAAGCAAGGGGAGGAGAAGCAGAAGAAGGCAAAGCAAGGTGTGCACACCAATGTGTCCAAGGCTACCACCTCATTTGCCTTTGCTGCCCCCTTCTCCACGTTTTTTAATTCCAGCTCTTCTGTGCCATCGCCTGCACTCCCCTCTTCCATCGTCGACCCTCATGTCCTCTCTCACCGCCCTGCTGCTGCTCACTATGGTCCTTCTGCATTCCCACATGCATTGAATGCCATCTCTCTTCTTCACTGCATTGGTGAGACGCCGATGATTCAGACTGTCCACAATGTGGATAAGGTTGCCAACCACCACCTCGAGGTGCGTGAAACTTTCTTTGCTTCTGTATGCCTGCTCTTCTCTAGGATAGAGGAGCTTCCTACCTCCATGGACATTGAAATGTCTGCCATCATCGCTGAGGTCAATGACACTTTGGCTGATGCTGACAAAGTCTCCCTTAGGTGGTCTGATCAGGAGGAAGATTGGTTCCTGGCACAGTTCTATGATGAGCTGCCAGTTGAATCCAAGAAAGAGGATCTCCAGTGCGACTTTTCACCCACTGTCTCCTATACAGCTGACTCACATACAATTGCCCCACAGCACATGCATTCATTAGTGTCATGTAGCTCACTTCCTGTAGTAGATAGTAAAGACAATACATCTATTACATTGCCAGAACCATATACAATGTGTGACAACTGTACTAAGCACATGAAATGACCCAAAGCTAATGCTTAGGCAAGTCAACAACCAACTAAGACTTGAGGAAAGTCGCTGATAGAGGGAACTCTTTGAGTGTAATGAGACCTTTGCAGGTAACTCCCAAGAGAACTAGACTGGGGTACAGTCGTAGCCTCTTGGTTCTTTATATACTAAACTACTGTTTGTACATGTGACGATCGTATCTACGATCTAGGGTCGACGGTAATTAAATACGTGAGGTAGAAGCATGGATCATGGAATGGAAGAAGCGGAGATTAAATAGTCATGCAACACATGAGGTGTGGTAGAATGGAAGAGAAGCATAATGTGCACTGCACGGAGATGAATGTGAGAAATAATATAACCTACTATGGATATATGAAAGTCTAAATAGAAATGTCAGTAATAAATCTAAATGGAGATAGATCTTGATCGGGAAATCTATAGATACGAGGAATGAGTCATGTGACAATCGGTCACGTGATTAATGAAATAGGAGTCCAAGTGGTTACGATGTTATCTCCTGTGATGTGATAAGTGATTCGTTAGATAAAAGAAAGATAAGATGAGATCATATGAATCAGATATCTAATCTGATAAGATAAAGAAAAATGATAAGTGGTAAAATAATAAGATAAGGTGAAAATAAATATCATAGTTACTGGTCCGTAACAGCACACTGGTAAAGGCAAGAAAGTCGTTAGGGATCACTATTGTGATTTATGGCTTTTAGACTCAGGTGCTTCATTGCACTTCTCTTCATATCTTGAGGATTTCGTCAAGTACAAATCCTTCAACAAACCACAATATTCCAACACTCCAAACGGTGTACTATTGGGAATTGTATTTGGTACAGATGGTTTAAATTGTAACACATGAAAAATGGGGTGAACCAATTTCATAGAGTCTGGGAGTCAGAGCGTGAAGGAGTGAGAACCTGCCTAAGCGATGATTTTCTTAGAGGGCCATGTAGAGCGGAAGTACTTTGCTTTGATGAAAACCTGTTCTCTGACTTTGAAGTCCAGAGCCGGAGTTCATCTAGCATCCACAGGTCCTTGGTATCGCTTTTGGGCTGCAGCCATCTCTTTACAGAGGAATTGGTGGAGGGAATCAAGGTCGACAGAGTATTCTTGTGCCTTTGTGGAGGTAAGATTGTGCTCAGGATGTACTGTGATGTTTGGGTGGTAGCCTTTATTGGCGAAGAACAGTAAGATGCCAGTAGTAGCACTTGGGGAGTTATTGTATGCAAACTCTGCTAAGGGCAAGAGTTTGGACCAGTTGTCTTGCTGGTAGTTACAATATACTCAGAGGTATTGTTTGAGCATCTGGTTCATACATTTTATCTGACCATCTCCTTCAGGGTGATAACTGGAGGTGAAGTGGAGGTGAATGTCTAGGGCATTCCCAAGTGAGCAGAAGAAGTGGGACATGAACTCTGAACCTTGATTGGAGGTGATATAGGAGGGAACTCCATGTTTAGAGAACACATGGAGTAGGAATAGTTTTGCTAGCTCCAGAGATGTCACTGTGTCATGTGTTGGGATGAAAATGCATTGCTTAGAAAGTTGATCCACAATGACTAGGATTGCAATGTATCCAGAGGAAGCAGAGAGTTGTTCAATGAAGTCCATGGAGATGGAATTTCATGGCTTCTCTAGGATAGGGAGTTGTTTTAGGAGACCATAAGGCTAGTGTCTCAGAACCTTCACATGTGCACAGGAGGTATAGGAGGAAACATATTCTTTGATAAATGTTCTGATACCTGGCCATGTATACTCATGGCGAATTAGTTTCAAAGTCCAGTTCTGACTGAAATGTCTGGAAAGTGGATGATCATGTTTGTACTGGAGTACTTGGAGATGGAGGTCATTGGCATCTGGGACATAGATGTGATCATCTAGATGGAGGAATCTGTCAGTGTCAATGGACCAACATGAGTCTAAGGTTTCTGGAGTGGACATATGTAATTTGGCCAATGGGTTGGAGGAGAGTGCAGATAGGATATCACTGTGGAGCTGTTCCATGTTGAACAAGATGCTAGCTTGGAGTACTGGAGCTGCAAGGTAGGAAGCTCGGAGGAACGACATGAGCTGTTCTTGGATGAATACTGGATGGAAATTGTGAGGATTGATGTGAGCATAGTCCTTATCCCCCTCTTTGGGGTAGATATCCCAGCATCTAGTAAGGGCATCAGGTTTTGCACCAAGGTGTCCAGGACGGAAACAGATGACCATGTTGAACTGGGAGAGGAACTCCAACCACCGGGCTTGACGCCAGGTCAGGAGTTTGGACATAGTGAAATATTCCAAGTTCTTGTGGTTGGTGATGACATCAATTGGAGTATCAGAGCCTTCAAGATAATGTTGCCAAGTCTGAAAGGACTCATGGATAGCAAGGAGCTCCTTGGCATGGATATCATAGTTGAGCTCCAGAGTGGAAAGCGTGTGTGAGTAGAAACAGATGGGCTGAATCTCATCATTGAGACAACAGATGGAGAGAATTCCGGCAATGGCATAGTTGGAGGTGTCTGTTTCAACTATCAGCAGAGCATCAGGGACCCAATGAGTGAGGATCGGAGTGGTGGTGAAGGCTTTCTTCAATCTCTGGAAAGTGGAGTGAGAGTCATTGAAGAAGCTCCAGGGAGTACCTTTGCGAGTGAGATGAGTCAAGGGTACTACTATCTTGGAGTAATTGTCGATAAATTGAGGGTAGAAGTTTGTGAACCCAAGGAAGGACTGAATGTCCTTTACTTTCTGAGGTTCCAGCCAGTCCTGCACTGTTTTGACTTTCTTGGAGGATATGGTGAGACCAGAGGGTGACATGTAATAGCCCAGATACTTGGTGGAGTTGGTGTGGAATTCACACTTCTCAGGTTTTGCATAGAGGCCATATTTGCAGAGTCTTCGGAGAACCTCCTGGACATGCACCTTGTGGGAGGCCTTGTCCTCGGCGTAGATGAGGATGTCATCTAGATAGACTATAATGCAAACATCGAGCAGATCAGTAAAGATGGTGTTTACAAACTGCTGGAAAGCTGCAGGGGCATTGGTGAGGCCGAAGGGCATGACTAGCCACTCATAGGAGCCATAACACGTCCAGAAGGACATTTTCCATTCATCTCCCTCAGCAATGTGGACTAGGTGATAAGTGTTACGATTCATTTCTACACCTGCTCTTTTTCTCCTCTACAGTACACTTCTCTCACCTATGCCTTTCCTATTCATGACTCATCTTACCGCAACTTGTCACTGCTCTTGGTCAGTGCTTTTCATTTCAAACCTTAAACTTATACAGCCTAGCCCAGGTTCTTTTCTGAACCCTTCTTCTCCACCCCGGGCAGTGCCCCTTTCATCTCCAATTCTTCATCTTTGGCTATTGTTCCCATTCTGTCCCCGTTCGTGCCCTTGCTGTAGTACCCCTGCTCGGACACCATGCGTGCCCTTTCCCCTTCGCCCAATACTTACCATTCCTAACAAGGTCTGTGCGCAGTAGGGTACATTATTTAAACTGCCCACTAGTGTTCTTGTATCCTAGCTTAGCTTCCCGAATCTACACCTTGAAGCTCACCTTTGTGTGATCTGACTTCGCCTGTCACTAGACCGGCTTAGCCCTTCGCATCCCTTGTACTCGACAACAAGGCACTAGACCTGAGTCAACTGAGGCCTCAGACCCTTGATCCTAGCCTCTATGTCTTTACCTGCAGATATCCTTAATACCTCACCCTCACCTTCGCCCTTGCCTTCCTCAGTTAGAGCCTCTACTTTTCGGGTCTACAGTCACCCCTTCCTAGATTGAACCATAACAATAAGTATGCCAGAGGTCAATTTTGGAGTAGATCTTGGCATGGCTTGGAGCATCTAGGAGGTCAGAGATATGGGGAAGCGGGTAGTGGTCTTTCTTGGTGATATTGTTGAGTCCTTTGAAGTCAACACAAAAATGGAGGGAACCATCTTTCTTGTGGACAAAGAGGACCAGAGTGGCATGAACAGAGGAAGATGGTTGAATGAACCCCATAGCAAGGTGCTCATCGAGGAAAGCACAGAGGGAGCCAAGTTCGGATGGGAAAAGGAAGTAGGTGGTGCCCAGTGGAGGAGAAGCTCCTTCTTCCAAATTGATCTTCAGGTCATATTTGTGATGTGGAGTGAGCTTAGAGGCCCTGCTCTTGCTAAATATATTAGCGAAGTTGTGGTAATCTGGAGGAACTCCGGAGAGGTTAATCTCTTCGGGAGGGGTGACCTCAGCAGAGCAGAAATCAATCTCCTGGGGGTGGAGTTGCAGGGTGAATTGTACAGAGTCCTTGAGTTGACAAGCCAGTGTGAATGCAGGGGCACTGATGAGCGCAATGGGTGGAGCCTTGCGATTGGAGAAACTCAGTGAATCAGGTGGTGTAGGATCAGCCAGAGGAAGTGATTCCAGAGGCTGTGGAGAAGAGCTTGGGGGTGCTGGCAAGTCCTGTTTAGGTGAGCAGAACATGATACTGCTTGAAACCCAATCAATCAACAGATTGTGATGGATGAGCCAGTTGTGTCCCAATACAAGGAAGCAGGTGGAATCCAGCAGAGTGATGTAGAACGTTGTCAGAGTGATATCACTGGTTGGAAAACAGATGGTAAGGTTGATGGCTTGGGTGATTGTGCTGTTGGAAGTTCCATCGAAGAGTTGGAGTTGGAGTGGAGGAATGGGATAGATGGAAAGTCCATGTTTATTAACAAAAGCTGTATCAATAAAACAATCGGAGGAGCCAGAGTCTACAAATACAGGGAATTCAGGGATTGGATATGATACAAGAGTGAGTGAAGGCATAAGTGACTTAGGATCTGAAAGAGTGGACATGTTGAGACAGATCTCCTTAGGTGCACAGGCAGGTTCAATGCAATCTTCTGTCTGTGTGGAGTCAGAGAGGCTGCAGACTATTTTTTGGCCTCCAAGGTGGAGACCTCCAGTTTGGTTTCCGGAGTTGTGATTGTCACTGTGCGACCCTTCGCTGCCCTAGATGTAGACTTGGGGCAATCCTTGGCCATGTGGCTGGCTAGACCACAGAACATGCATAATTTATTGTCAAAATGGCATTTCTGTTCCTCCAAGGTGAGCTTGCTGTCTTTCCCTAGCTTGGATGACAAGTCTGGTTTTTGAGTGGAGGTGGTAGTGCCTTTGTCTTTGGACTCTTTCGAGTCCTTGGAGTTTCCGGAGGAACATGTGGAGTTGGACAAGGATGAGGTGGCAGAGGGTTTCTTGGATGTCTTGGACATTGAGCCTTGGTTGGACGGTTTCATCTGGTGATTGAGTTCAGACTTGTGCTCCCAGTAGTGCACGTCAATTGCCTGGGCAAGGTGTCGGAGCTCAGAGAGTGTTGGGGATTTTTCAACACAGGATATTTTGTTCTTGATGTGGTCTGGCAGACTGTTGTAGAAGTGGTGCCGGAGAGCACCTTCTCTGTAACCGCGGACTTGCAAAGCAATCCTATTGAACTCGACCACATATTTGTTAATGTGCTGTCCGTCTTTCATGGACAGGTGATCAAGCTGGTGCTCCACATCTCCGACGGGGTTATGCGGACCAAAATTCACCTGGAGTTCCAGGATGAATTCCTTGTAGTCATCCATCCAGAGGGAACATTGATCAGGGTCTTCCATCTGGAGGAGGTCTGGCTCAAACCACTCTAGTGCCATGTCCTTCAGGTAAGATTGTGCAAAGGTAACTTTAGTGCATTTGATCCTGAATGCCTCCAGGCAGTCTTGGAAGTTCAATTTGCATTGCATCAGGAAGACCTGGAGTTTGCAGGGATCAGTCCTGTCAAACTGGTCTGGTTCTCAGACTTTGGTGTGAGGGATAGAGTCAGAGGAGGGATGATGAGTGGAGTGGGCAATGCCAGTGATAGCATTGGCAAGCAGGGTGATGGTGTTTTGTGGAATCTGCTCATTGTTGGAGTCATGGTCATCAGGTTGTTCATCATTGTCACCTGGGAAGTCTGGGTCATTGTCAGACGGTTCATCTCCAGGGAAGTCAAGGATGTTACTGTCATTTGGGATACAGAAGTTGTTGCCTCTCTGGGTAGAGGTGTGACTGGCTGGAGGGGTAGTCTGCACTTCTTCATCGAGTTTGATGATCCATGCTCCCTGTTACATTCAAACCTGGGTAGGCCCAAGATGTAGACCGGTGGGTGACTTCTTATTGAGAAGGTCCTAATGGGGGCGCCAGACCATGGAGGAAGGCGATCAAGGGTGTTGCATAGGCAGGGTATGCAAATACAAGGGGTATAGCCAGTAGGGACTAGGTACAAGTTCAGAGGAAGAACCAGTAGGAACAAGGTACGAGGTCGGGGAGGTAACTGGTAAGCTGAAGCTAGAGTACAAGTGTATTCAAAGGTCCAGTATAAGTACTATGCAAATGAAGAGGAGCCCAAACATGGGCCAAGGGCATGGGCAGAGAGCGAGGACATCAGAGTGATGTGCAAGCCAAGGTGACAAGAGTGAAATGTCTAAGGTAAAGGCTATGTAAGTGGGGGCAAAGGGTGAACTACAACATGACGTCAGTAAGACGCATGACTGGGGTGAAGGGTGTACCGATAGCACCAACAGTAAGGTAAATGAAGGACAGCAAGGTGAATAAGAACAAAGGAAAGCGTACGAGGGCACCAAGGGGAGATCCTGGGTAGATACAAGGACAAATGATGGTGATGGGGAAGATCCTCAGATGTGACTGGTGAAGGTCCAAGGTGTCGGGGAAGTAGGGCATTCCTGGATAGGCACAGGAATGGGTCTATGGCAGAGGATAGGATGGAGGAAGTAACTCAGAGTGGGGACGAGGGCGGAAGACAAAGAGTCTGAGTGATGTCGGGTTGTAAGACCAAGCAAGGGGGTCACGTTAGGGACGATGATGCCCTCCCTAGGCAAGGAAGGACAAGGACAAGGGGCAAGGTACAAGTGTATGGACGGTTCTCACAGGTGTGAGACAGGGGCAGAGCTGAAAAGGGATAGGGGCTAGGTGAGTTGTAACACTCCTGGAGTTGGAGACTCCACAGGAGGGTGTCCTTGCGAAGCAGAGCCTGGAGTGTGGCAAGCTGAGAGGCTCTGGAATTGGTCAATGAGTTCTGGACCTCATCAGCTGCCTCCGAAACAGCTCAATGGGTTGTATCATGGGGATGGGGGGTAACTAGCGCCAAGGGTGTGAGTCTGGGATCTGGTTGTATGTATAGCCATGGAGGGTTAATAGGGACTATCACAAGTAGGAGTCTGAATATACTGTTAAGTCTGGATCACTCTGGATGTTAACTCTGGAATGCCGGAGTTACAGTGGCTCAAATAAGTGTCCCAATGTTGGGCCATTTTGGAAAGACTTGATATTTACAAGAGAACCAGAATATATTAGCTCTAATTCTTGCAGGGTCATCAATAGCCCTAACCCTTGCCCTGAAGATGAGCTCTTGGTCATGTGATTTGGTTGCCATGGCACTGAGATATAAGCATTTCAAAATGACAAACCTATAGCCTTTGTGTGATCTCGGAATTATTGGTTGTCCTACATCTGTGTGTACTATCTTCAAGGAATGAGTGCTCTGAGATTCATTTCAAGTTCTGAAAGGTAGGCATTTCATCTTTCTGAGTGTGCATGCCTCACAAAATGCAGGTGTTCCAGTGAGGGTATTAATACAGTGGCTCAAATAAGTGTCCCAATGTTGGGCCATTTTGGAAAGACTTGACATTTACAAGAGAACCAAAATATATTAGCTTTAATCCTTGCAAGGTCATCAATAGCCCTAGCCTTGCCCTGAAGA
>JBBPSX010000100.1:8202-21026 GCA_038093815.1 Neoboletus cf. brunneissimus | reverse complement strand
ACGAAAGCATGACTAGCACGACCAGTCAGACCGTGAGTTGTGGGAACTTGAGTGGCGCCCGTTTCTCCGAGACGTCGTTCACTCAGGCTCTGCCGTTGCCAAGTCCTGCACACAACAGGTACCCAAGGGGTCGAAACACTACGATCGTCATGGGTGCAGTCTACTTCTTATAGTTCTGCCAAACATGACCTTTTGGTAACTGGGAGTATTTACAGTTCCACATGTTATGGATCAGGGCGGGTCGGAAACCCACTGGAAGTCCAATGATCTCGCGCAATCGGCATTATGAGTGAGTCGTACCTCTGCCTATGCTTCTGTGAATTGGGTGACTTTTATTCTTGTCGTTCTGTTAATACCTGGTGAGGCTCACATGTTGAGGTTAAGCCCTCATTCGAATGCTGACAACTCAGACAGTCAATTTCAACCATCTAGTCGTGTAAATGGGGTTCTCCTATGGCGTAATATGACATGCGTTGCACACCCTTTATCGTTCGTTATTGAATCAGTTCGGATGAACCCCCCCAGGCTGGTCGCGATGACACCGTTCTACCCCTACTTGGCTGGGTACCTACACCAGGTTTTCGGTCTCACATGGCCCACTTGATCCTTCCTGAGTGGGATTTTGTACATGTTTATACTTGGATCGAGAAGACAGGCAGCTTAAAGTGCCTTGTCTGACAGTTTACTGTTTCAGGTTCGCTCTTACTGCGACCCGTGTCGTTTCTACACTTCTCAGCACCGATGACGGTCGGTCTACTTCTTCCCTGTGTAACTGGGCTCTTGGCTTCTCCCATTGCTTTGGGTGCCTTGTTGTCCACAGGCGGAACACCTGGAGGTCCTGCTGGTTACGACACGTCTCGCTTGGGCCCACCAAACGTGATATGCACCCAGAAGGCATATGAAATAAACATCACTAGTAGACTTTGGCACTTCGCTCCTACTATTGGGGTCTCCGCTTTGCCTACTACTAATCTGTGTTGCCACTTGGGTCAGCCCCTACAGGTTTGAGTCCAGCAAAACTTCAGTTTTTTTTTCGCCCATTCCCCTCGCATGTTCACAACTCTTCTAGTCTGGATTTAGGCTTGACCGAACTCGAAAATTACCAGTGGCGCGAGTGCTTGGTGATAGTGCCACGCCGTTTTGTCTTCTGATTACAGGCAACGGCAGGTAATATTTCTGATGTCCGCCCATAGTTATCTTGCCTTGAACTGTGGTTGAAAGCCTATCCTTTCGACAATATTTCGAGCCTCTGGCACAGATTTCCGCCTACCAATAAACATCATGCCATCGCAAGGAAACGATCGCCAGTGAGTTCGGAGAAGTGAACATCTTCTATGAACATCTGAACATATATCACTGGGTTCCTCTCACTTAGTACACGAGAATTAATAAATGGTCATGCATTTATCGGGATTCCTCTGCCAGGACACAGATAGAGTCGACGAGTGCCATAAAGATGCAGAAACTCACGTTGAGGTTTTGCACGCGCGTGTATTAAAAACCAGTCGTGTGAGATCGAAGCTTGTCGTAGGTAGCTAGTCGAGTGAGAGCAGATCGATATCATTGTGGTAAACCTGGAGGAGTTTTCCTTCCAAGCTAATTCAGAGCCGAGGCAACGAGCGGTAAAGCCTGAGGATGTACAATGCACGCCATGTTGCAACGATTCACCGTGTTGGCACCGAGGGGCTATTAGTTGTACGAGCGCCCAGTTAAAATGCTTGAAAGTACTTCTGGATTGTCAGCATGTGGCACGTGAGTACTTGGGTTGCTAAACTTGACCTGTGAGCATAACTAGGCATTAGCGGATGTACAGTGATAAAACAGGCGCGAAGTCCGCGGAAGCGTAGGTATCAGGGATTCCGGGCTCATAAGGCCGATTGCGCTGGGGATTTGGGCTTCCGATCCGCCTTCTTCCGCAACGTGATCCACCATGTGCAGCTGCGGACACCCTCGGTTGGAAGATCGCATTTAGCGGCTAACGGGAATCGAGGGGAGTAGATTGCACCCATAGACGATTTGACGAGCGCTCCACGTGGTGGCAAATTCAAAGCTTGTGTGTCTTCTCGAATGATCGAGGCTTTACCAAACTTGCAAAAGAGAGGTTGCCCTACCGCTATTGATGTGAGTTCTTGGTGGTACGTAGCGCCCCGCCGTTTCGTCTTCTAATCGTAAGTAGCATCTAATAGTGAGTAACACTTCTGTCGATAGCATCATAATAAACTTTACAACCTGCCAGCAGCTCTCACATTTAGACCAGCCGCTACCCACACGGTCCATGTGATGCATCAATGCATCGTGGTCGTCCCGTCTTCAGAAACCTCGGAAACTTTTGTTGCGTGGTGAACACTTTAATGCTCATTCTATACAGAGTTGGTTTGGGACTTTTGAGCTCCATTCGGGTGTTTGTTGATTAGTCCCGAGTGCAGGCACGTCCACGAAATCCGGCCCGCAACGTGTTCACGATTATCGGGCAGTCAGAGAGGTCACGCGCACGTGCCTGGCACGAGGAAATGAAGACAGCTACGAGAGTACTCGTACAGAATATAGTAATGGTGGATTTCGAGTAATGTTTGGCATCAAGAGATGGATGATACGTGTTTTCGTCGCTTGGCCTGTGAAATCGTCGGCGGGGGAATGCGAGGGAAACGGGTCGGTAACCTATTCCCGCGTCGGTGAACGTTTGAACCTCGATCGTCTGTTATGATCCTGGCTACCGCCTCGGAGAGAGCAAAGTTTCCGACTCGAATCCCGAGACTGTATACCACTGTCACCTGATTCGCTTACCCGGGTTTGAAGCGCTCAGATATGTGTGCCTGAGTACCTTTTTCCGTCGCTTCTATGTCTAACCGCCAAGGGATTTAGATGGAAGCACTTTCTAGCAGCATTCAGGCCCAGACTCGACAGTCATTAAAAAGACACGTTTCTCTGGGCGGAGGGCGCGTCTAGCATAGTACTTCCGCTGTCATGCTGAACTTGGCATGATTCCCAGATCCTATGAACAACTCGGGGCACTGCCAAGTGCGCGGAGCAAAAAGGTAAGCAGACCCGTGTTGTTTATACTGGTATACTAAAGTCTCATCGTATATAACCACAGTCACTCTGGAAATATCTCACCCAATGTCATGCGGACAAGGACCAACCGTATCGAGCCAAGAGTTCACAACATCTGCTCTCCGGTGCTGTCAGTGTGTGCGAATGGTACCTCGGGATAAATTAGACTTCACCTGAGTCGCACCACATGCAGAGTGATTCGGCGTTCACATGAGTATTAATTCTTATAGTATGGTACCATTGAAGTCAAACTGGTCGAGAAGGTTGGACGAGATCGCAGATCCAGGTACCTCGAAGATCTCCCGCTGTCTTCGATACGATCCATGGACAAATTTCCTTCTAATCTGGAAAACGAACGAGAGAGGAAAGGACCAGTAGTGTATAGGCAAAGACTAAATGGCCTGATGCAAACTGTTCATCAAGATGCACATCAATTGATAGTCAAGTGAGTCACCCAAAGAGATAAAATTGTTCTAAGATACGGGCGATGTTCATCCTGATGGTAGTGTTGGAGATGGATGGCTAGAAAGCATTTACCTTGAAGTAATATATTTGACTAAATGCCATGCTATGCTGTCCAGTGATGCGCAAATATGTTCGTAGAGATGTGCGTGATAAAAACTGAAATCAGGTACGTCGTCCATATTCACCGTAGCCAGAAGTCCGAGGAGAAGAACAGCATCCCTTATTTCCCAAGCTGGCTGTGTGTACACAATGAGGAGCTTGCAATAGCAGTGATGAGAGTTCCACCGTGAGTCTGTCCAAGTGGTGTTGGAGGGGGTTTGCGCCTTTTTGGAGGAGCGGGGGGTGGCCTGCGTGCCTTTTGGGTGGCGGTGGATGTAGTTGGTGGGAAACCGGAAGATGCGGGTGATGGCGAAATATGGGGGTGATGCTTAAGTTGATGGTTTTTTTCCGCCTGCTTCAGCAGTGAACCGTCATCCATAGAACCGGTCATCTCTCTCCTCCTTGGTGTATTTGTAGTAGTTGAAGCTACAACGCCCAAGCTAGTGGCACTCTCCATGCTTGGTCTCCTGACATCATCAGAGCCCGATCGCGACGGAGGTGGCTTAGTGGACTGTGACTTTACATTCTCAACGCTGCGACTGGGCTTGAGTTGTTTCTGCTTGACCAGCGGCGCAATGGCACCATCATGTCGTCTTTCGGAGCCTGTTGACGTGGAAACTAGAGACTGTAGACCAGCCTGCGTCGTCGATGCAAGGATATCGTGGCTAGGGCTACCCTGGCGGAAGTTGCCCTGGGAATTCAAAGCACCTTTGTCGAACGAACTCTTTCGCAGCTGCACACACCATTCCCCATTGAGACACCGTTCCACCAATCGCTTTGTGGTCGGGTTGATTTCTCGGATGTTAGCATTCTGTGTGAGGGACTCCAGAGCCATCACTATTTGAGGACGTTTGTAGGGAATGTCCCGTAATTGTGTCTTTGTAAGGAGGGGGTGTAGAACACGGAGGTACGTGTGACGCAACTACAATGATTTGAGTCGATTTCCAGCAATTGCATGAACGGAGTTTACCCACCGATTCACTCTCGTCATCGAGGTCCACCAGCTCGCGCAAGAATACATCGACAAGTACGCACAAGTCATTGGTGTAAAAATACTCCGAAGTCGCTTTCGAAGTGAATAAAATATATAGTAGCTTCAACACGAGTAACTGCATGCACAGATCCTCCGCAGAACGAGCTAAAGAACATTTTCAGCCATAATAAAAGAGTGACCCACGTAAGACATACATGCACGATTGAGCATAAATATCATGTTCTCTCCGAATGTCTTGCTGGAACCAAGACGAGATACAAGCACATCAAGTACTCGATTTCGCACTTCAGACGCTTTCCCTTGTCCACCCTGGGATGATGCAGCATTGTTCAAGCCTGCAACCATAAACTGTTCATTAAGCGCCACCTGGTCGCGGGTTAATAACTTTCAGAAGGAGAGTTCATGATGCTCACTATCAATTTGATGACGGAGTAGTTGAAGGTCTCATCCGGCATAAAGCGTGTCTGCTCCACGAGCTCGAAGAGATGGTCGATGAACGAATCACTGAATACACCTGGGTCAGAATGTTCAACCAGATGAACAAGTTGACCTAGATGAGCGAAAACTTACATAAATCTTGCTCCGACAGCTTCTGAACTCGACAGACTTCGTAGAGAAGTCTGACACTAAGCATCCTCAGCTTGCCTTCTATAGCGATTGGACCCATGATGATGCTTGCACGAGAGCCCGCACCGTTGGAAACGAGATTAGGGCCAATGTAAGAATCATCGGCATCTGGATCAATCTCGACCAAGATATGATCCATCAGGAGTGGGACTAGAGGTTGCCATCGCTTGTGGCTACGAAGGAAGGAGGATTGGCGTCTACCCCAAAACAATAAAAGGCTATAGAAGATAAATTGCCCGTGAGGATCCGTTTTCTACAAACACGTGTAAGCTGCGCAAGACCGGTACCGCCATCGTTCCACATACCGACTGCACATCCTCAATCGCAAGTTCACACATCCTCTCAGAGTGAAAAGCAAAAAGCTCGGAATTCAAAAGCAACTGGCATGCGTGCTCTAATTGGAGTGGACTTTGAAGATAGTGTTCTACTGACAAAGTCGTGATCAACACAAGATGGAAGAATAGAAGTAGAGGGAGCTGACCATGGTAAGAAGCGCACAAGGAGACGAACCTCCGGAGTGCAGTATCAAGCATGGACAATGTGGCCGAACCATCGCTCGGAAGACGTAGGATATCGTCAAGTTCTAAAGCGATGGAACGACCACAATAAAGGGCGCAATAAGTTCCTTCTAATAACCAAGAGTTGCAGGGTACGGAACGTGTGACGAAACGAACCTGACCAAAATTGCTGAGCGTTCTCTATGTAGTATGTAATCCCAAAATCATCTTCTGCTAGCATGTTAACTGCAGAATCCGATGTCTGAATCATCGTGGCGACGGAATTCCAGACGTCGAGGTCTCCCGCGGCCTAGGATTGGAGCGATAAAAAGGAGGAGTAACCGCTGCACCGCGAAGGCGGTGGGACTGCTTGATCCGAACACTTTTTGACCGTTCCCTGACCGAGACTCTATGCGATGAGACTGAGTAGTACTTGAGCCTTGCAAGCTGAAGCCAGCTCGTGTTCAACGTTGGCAACAACGAACACGATTAGCTCACTAAACTTGAAGTCTTGCGGTGTCTGGGGTCCACCACCAAAGTGAACCCGAAATCCTGGCCCCTCAAGCACTGGTTGACTGACTTAGTTGGCGCAAGACATTGACACCCTTGCATTCAAAACAGCACCTTGAATTGTTCACCTCAGCTAAGAGTGGATGTAAGGCAACTATTACTCTCATCACGCCGCGAGTGGCAAAGGCACGAAGACAACAAAGGAACACTACTTTTCTTTCTAATCTCACGCAGAACGATCAATTCGGACATACATGTACAGTTCATGTATCACAGATTTGCCCATTGGGTATGGTGTCACCCTCCCAGACACATGCACCATTCCTCCCACTTCCTGTCGGCATCTACATCCGTCCCAGCGATGGATTGCGCATGTAAGGTGGTTAAACAAAACAGCCTTGGTACTTGGCAGCACTGTGTAGAGGCATCCCTCTTTTGGTGGATGTTGATTGTTCCTGTTCTCCCGACAAACTGTTGGCTCTCAAGTTTCGGGGCGCAGGCTGTTCTTAGAAAGGTTGGTCAGGTGCAAGGTTTTAAGGCAGCGAGCGTATAGATCAGACAAATTTCGCTTAGCATTAGAAGGCACATGCTGTAAACCAGGCGCAGCAAACTATTTTCGCTTGTGGTGCGGGAGCCGGTAGGCCCAGCGACTAATTCCCCGCATTCGATTGGATAGCTGAGCATTAATCTTAATACAGACGTCGCACCACGGTACACATGCAAGGCTACATGGCAGTACATACTGCTTGGTCTAAGACACCATCTTAAAGCGATGACATTGACTTGATTTGACAGTCACTAAACGTGGATGAGTTTCACAGGTTTGATGATCAAATTCGCCATAAATTAATTTCCGCAGGGTAATTTGAGGTGTACAGTATCTATGACATAGCACGCGGTCTCTCTAAATCAAAACAATACTCCAACAATAATATTTAATCTGTGAGAACAACGGAGTCGAGTGACCAATGCATGAGGAAAATCCAGCATCCCTCCCAGTCATACCTCGAGAAGTGCGACGATGGCGTACGCCGCAGCTGCAGCTGCTCCACCAACTAGTAGTGTACTCACTGCACCCCATAAGTATCCCTTGACTCCTCTGCCTGCCCCGGTTACCCTGGCTTTGACTGCCCCAAAGACCAGAAGTACGAAACCGGTTAGAATGCAAGAATAGATCAAGGCCACATGAGCACGGGTGAAGAAAAAGTAAGGAATGAGTGGTATAATCCCTCCGATGAGGTACCCGAGCCCAATCGTAATCGCAGACCCATATAGGCGACTTGTCGGCACCTCCGCTGTCAAGGAAGAGATGTCGGTAAAATGGTTGCTAAAAGGGGGGAGGACGAACCCAAGCCCTCGCCAAACTTAAGCAAGAAAGGAGTTAACCCCACGTCGGACTTCCACCTGAAAGATTGAGTTTCTTCGTCTGAGGACGATGACCTATTGCGGTCTATGCCTGTGTCAAATTCGATGTCACGCAGACATTTCGTAACAGCTCTCGAAGTGCGTTCATCTACACCGACTGGGCCGAGAACAGCGTAGACTTCTCTTTCCATTTCTCCCTCGCAGCTGCGGAGTACTCTTGAAGATGTGTGACGCTTCGAGAACTGATAGTGGTCTCTTTCAGCCTGAGAGGCAAGGAATCCACCGATTCCCATGGAAATAGCCCCTGCAATGAGTTCCGCAACCCCCCCGAGAACGACTAGCCTGGATTCTCCAAGCGACGACAAACCAGCCGTCAGTGCAAAGGGGACGGTCAAACCGTCAGAGAGACCAATGACCCTAGAAGTATAAATATGAATGTTGGGGGTAACACCGCCGTACAGGAAGTGGGAAAAGACTCACACATCACGAACGATATCAGGGTTGACGAGGGTGCGGTCATCCTCGTCTTTGAGATCCTTGCAACACACACCACCCTCTCGTCCATGTCTATCGCATTTGGCAGGAAGAGGGACGTTTCCATTGGAGGAATCCAGAATCCAGACGGGTGGCCTTGATTTAAGGGCTACATCACTGTGTTGAGGAAGAGGGACAGCGAAAGAACCATTGGTCTCTGAGGACATTTTCGAAAGGATGGGATTGACGACCTTGATATATTGATATTTATACGATATATGAACTCGCAAGTGGGGGGAAATGCTAAGAAATATAACATCTTGACCCTAACCCTAATGAATGGCACTGACATAATTTTTGATTACCAACTCACATACTGGCCCGCGTCTATTTGTTTTGTTATTTTCACCTTCCAAATGTTGCTCAACTGTACTTCCTCGCGCCACCCCAGATGTCGGAAGGGATACGAGTTCCCGACGGGGTCTCCGTGGGCTCTGGCCAATTAGTGAATAGTGATTTGAGGAACGTGAATGCGCGGGCACGTTTCCCTCAGCCCTGTCTGCAGTTCGTTGGACCAATCTAGGACTCATCCAATGCGTATGCTCCTCCGATCACATGGGGGCAACGTTTCTCCTCCGTTTCTTGCAACAAAACTGGTTCACCCAAAGATGTGACCTAGCGCGGTTCCACTCCTGACTATTTTGGTGATCCTCCCTCGTCGCAAACAACATCTCCGAGGTACTGCTGGTGCGTAAGTTCCGAGTTGTACTAATGGCAACTGTTGATATCACGATCACGATCCAGCTGGCGGCCGTCATCGTTCAGGAAAGATATTTTACCGAGCACATGGCACCTTGGCGCAACGCTTGTGATGAAATTCGCGGCATATGACTGGCCACCTGCGAGGCAACATTTCCCATTTTGCCCAATTCAATTCACACCTCGCTCGGATCAATTCACAGCAATTGTAACAGACCGGCGGCTAGGTGTAACGCCTTCGAAACTCGTGTACCGTACACATATAGCGTTTTGACGAGACCACCATCGCGGATTTTAGTGAAATACAATTTGTTTTACTAAGTCCAACGGGCGGGCATGTTGGGAAGCGTGAACCACGGCATGTGGTCGCTCCGCTAACTTTTTGCTCGAAGTTCAGACTTACTGAGCTACCCACTATTTATTCGTCCCCCCCTTTTATATATTTATATGTATAGTTAGGCCCTTGCTCGACAAAGCAACTCTGCCTTCTGTCTTGCTAGATCAGCATATAGGAATTTGATTATAGGATCTGAATCTGAGTCCAACGTACTATGAGCCCACATTTTAGTTACGCCATTCGTGTGTGTACGAAATCCTAGACTCCCTGGCGAGCTCGCGATTCGGGGCTGGCTGAATCGTTTCCGTTGCTCAAGCTCAAGTCTGATGACACCTCGGAGACCGAACGATATTCAAAATACCCATTAATAGCTACTGAAGCAGTTGCCACCACTCCGAGAAGCAAGGGTTGACACAAGCTACAATGTAACAGTACTCCCAAATCCCGTCAAATCGCGCATAATGCGGTAGACATGATTGGCCCACAGCTTTCGTTGGGTTTTGACCAGAGGCTTTGCCAACAACATTGTCAACAACTTCATGGCCATTTCATGTTCAGACTTAGTCAGAGCACAAGATCACTATATGTGTCGGCGTTGAAACGTTGATACCCTGTGATCCCGTTCCTGACAGGGTTCGTGTCGTCTTGTGAAGACGTGTGGTTCATCCCAAACACCCCAGATTATCATGAGAGTAGGAAACCTAAAAACCATCCATGCAGCTCAACCAGTGCATCCCCACGACGTTCGAACTGTTGATCCTTTGCGTGATTAGGTGTTTCCGTGAATGTCCTTACCACTTTGAAGACTTTGTCTTCGAGTCCTAATATGTGTATCGCCTTGTGCCACTGGCACTATCACAATGTGCCTTACCACAACGTGCCTTACTACCCAGTCATCAATCAGGTGCCTGGTCACCGAACTTGGAATGATTATCCCGAAGTTATCAAGATAGGTAGTGAACCTATCGAGCGATTAGGATGCTGCATCAGCGACCTGTGACGAAGCTTTGAACTGTGATCCCACGGACCAACCGATCTACTGCGACCCTTTTGTATGGAAAGCCGGATATCCGTCTTCAAGGATGGTGATGGCCCTTTCTGTCCCGCTTCAAATTGCTGGAATGCCCTTGGCATGGGCTTAAGTCGCTCGTTTTCTTTTTCGGTAGGACCCTTATTCCCCTTTTTTTTGCTGATACTCCAACCACAACTCTCAAAATTTTGGCCCGTACCTAGAGTAGTCAAGGGATAACATTTAGCATCTCTTAAGACTCCTCCAGATGAAATTGTACCTGCCACAAACCATTCTACTTAGCATGTTACAGTCGTGTGCGGTTTGAAGGGCTTATTGCGTGTACGATATCGATAGCGGCATGATTACCGCGCGCCCAGGTCCACATGGTGGCATGATGCACACATGTCATAAATTAAAGTCAAGCGGCCCGGGCCCAGCCCAAATCAAACCGGCATTGCCACTACGACGGCCTTGGCGGCCAGCAACTCTTCGTACTGCTACTGTGCACACAATGCCAATTAGACCAACCGCGTCGCCGAGAGGATGGCATTCTACGAGTAGCTTCTCTCTCATTTTGATCCACTCCAACAAGCTGAAACAATCCAACCAGCCTTCTCATCTTATGTACTAGTCCATCAAATACCTCGCCTTTTCAACCAGCTGAGATGATTCAATGGCCTCAACTCCTTGACGTAACGGGCGCTGGTGGTTAGTAGATCGCTCCTCATATAAAAGGTGTGATTACTCTTCTCACTGCCATTGCCAAGCTTCCTTCCGAGCCTTTCCGTATAACGCCCTGTTTCTCGGTAACATTTCTTTACGTGGGGGGGGACTCAGTATAAATTGGAAGATTGTTGTCTGTGCTACTACCGTCCCTTCTTTTCCGAGCTTGACTCTCCAGAATGGTGAACTCTACTAGCGCTGGTCTCATCGGTGTCGTTTTACTGGCTCGCCACGGCGATCGTTCTGGTGTGGTTTTCCAGAACTACACGACTTACAACTCGACACAAGGATATTTGACGCCGTATGGAGCGGTATGTCCAGCACTGCTTATTTTGTATAGCACTAAGGCTCTCGCAGAGCCAAGAGTATGACCTGGGGTGCTACCTGAAGGAGACCTATCTCGACCCGGCGTCACCATCTTACATCCAAGGGATCAAAACTGATGTCGCTGACGTTGATCAACTCTTTGTTCGCGCAGACGCGGGCGGAGGGAATGTCATACTCGATTCTGCTTATGCTTTACTTCAAGGTCTTTACCCACCGACGACAACGTCCACCTCAACCCTCGCCAATGGTGAGAAGGTTCAGGCCCCATTGGGAGGGTACCAATACGTCCCAGTGGAGTCTCTCGAGTTCTGGCAGGCTCCTTCTCTTACAAGTTGGATGGACTGCGAGGTGAGTATTTGAGAGTGGGTTAGGTTATGACCTCAACCCGATTTTATAGTATTTCCAACTTCACCTGGGTCGTTTGAATAATGGTGTTGTATTCAACAATACAGCTTCCCAAGCCGCCCCTTTCCTTAAAGCTGTTCAACCCTACCTCAATGGCATGAGTAACAGCTTCCTTAACATTGTATGTGGTGTTCATTCCTTTGTTGGTCGTGATCTGACTTGATTGGAAGTGGAACGTGAGTGATGGAGAATGACAAAGATTAGGCTTTATCTAACATTTCCACAATCATAAGATCTATGACTATCTAAACGTCCAGTACACCCACAACGCCACATTCTACGAGTCATTCCCTGAGACTCTGTTGGCGCAAGCCCGCTACTTCGCTAACATTCACGAACAAAATGTCTTCACGGACAGCGTCCAGAATGGAGTCGGTCAAAGTGGGTGGTTCGGTGGTGTTACTACCATGGCCAAGTTAACAGTTCATAGTTGCCATCCGAACGCTTTGGCCTGAGATTTTCTGGTCACTGGGCAACATGACTTTGCCTAACAACAAGGTCAAGCTTGCATTGACGGAGGTCGACTACAAGCCCTTCATTAGTCTGTTCAGCGTCACCAACGCTACGGTGACCAACCCCGAGATATCTGGAATCGGTGAGAGTATGATCGCCAATTCTTCTGTATTTTACTCATACAACTGTGAACAGCCGACTATGCCTCTGCTGTTGCTTTCGAACTATCTAAGAATACTGCAGGCGATTATGTGGTTGCTATGAAATTCAAGAATGGGACGAATGACGAGGAATTTAAACCATTGAAAATGTTCGGCCAGAACAGCCTCACTTTCCCTAATTTGATCAAGGCTCTCGACGTGAGTCCCCTTTCTCTTCGTCCTACCATTTTTACATTCTGAATCTGCTTTTCTTAGTGGACTACCATTAACTCCACCATCAACTGGTGCTTCTCTTGCAACCAGACTGTCCTCCGTGGATGTTCTGTTTTCAACTATAGCAATGATCCATTCCTCAACCCTGGTAGTACTACTGGATATGCGTAGATGGATGCTACACCTCTAGGGTTGTTGAACGCCGACTGGTGGCACTCATGGCTATCCTCCATTATTTTCATAACTTTGCAAGACATACATTCCTTTCTTCTGAGCATATGGAGCATGCATTGTATATTCTGAGGTGGTCACAAATAATTACGGCATGGGTGTGTCAACAACTGTGTCCTAT
>JBBPSX010000095.1:0-13573 GCA_038093815.1 Neoboletus cf. brunneissimus | reverse complement strand
ATCCTTCACGCCTTCGTCTTCCGGGTCCTCGTCCGTCTCCACGCTTGTACCCGAACACGTCGCCGACCGAGACGATGTCATCGGGGAACCGAAGAAAAATAAGAATCGGAAATCGGAAGACAAGACAGAAACAAAGGTTGAGCGGAGAGAACGCAAAAGGTTGAAAAGAGAGCGCAGGGCTGCGAGAGCCGCTAAAAAGGCAGAGAAAGCGTTGGCAAGAGAGAAGGTCAAGAGAAAGCTGGATTGGCTGGATGGTGTTGATCGGAAAGCTCGAAAGCAGCGGGACAAGGAGATATGGTCTGAAGAAAACGAAACATCCCCATATCCGAAAAAGGGTCGTGAAGAAGCCCGAAAATCTGTAGCAGATCCAGAGGGGAATAATCTGGAACCAGCAAGGTGTACACGAGAGAAGTGGGGGGAACAACTTGTGCTGTCGAATAATGGACAGCTGGACACCTCACATAGACCACCCAGCAACGTAGACGCAACCGACGCATTCAACGTCGTTTTCACAGCCAAGAAGAAGAGAAAACGCAACGATACCCCGCCTTAGACACTTTCTCTGTTGCCATTGCGTCACAATCATAAGCCGGTCATTTCGGTCATTGGTTTTATGCAAATTCATTATTCTACATGGTCCTGAGGGTGACTGAACAGAAACAATGTTTACAGCCGTGTCTCACAGCAAATCAACTGTAATGGGAACGGCGTGACAGGTGGGGAACGGGGAATAGCGGTAAACATGATGTGTGCCAAAGTGGGAATATGTCATCCTCGGATGCCCCTCCAAGCACTCTGCATTGCGATGCGACGTGCCTGTCCCACCAGTAGTGTCAGTGTGAACAGTCGACGGAAACGTGGGCCAAGTACCTGATCTAGAGATATCGAATCTTCCCGCAATTCAACCCTCTGTCTCCCCTCGCTGTCGTCGTCGTCGTCGTCATCGGCATCAAAACCTCCCCTTCCACCTGTGTTCCTAATTCCTCCAAACGCAGCCTTGCCACCTGCCAACGAAAAAGGCGTCGAAGCGACCGCCGTCCCGAACACGCTTGCATTTGCTGGCGCGCCGAAAGCCGCGAAGTCTGTGACGACTTTGCGTGGTGGAGAGGCAGAGGTGCCGGAAGAGATACTCGGAGCCGCTACAGGCTTGGTCGGTGTTGTTCTTGAGGGAAGATGAGGAACGTAAGAGTACGAATACGAGCTTCGGTTGGATGCCTGCCGTGCAAGCAGATATTTGTCCGTGAACCGTGTCCCATACACCTGTTGAACAAAGTAGATCAATACCATCAGCTGATGAATTGGGCAGAGGTGATTTTACGCACCCGCTTCAGCTGGGGTCTGGCCTCAGCCAATGATGAAGCATGCATGAAAACGGATACGTTGTGTGACGCCTCTGGCGACTCCTTGTAGATACTCTCGATCACCACCTTCTTCGTACTCTCGTTCCTGAGCAGTAATTTCTCGTGTAGTTCACGAGCCACATCATCAACGCTCTCGTTGTTACCGAGTATCCGCTGTGCAACTGCGTGCCCTACCTCGCGTACAAGTCTCTCCATATCAAGATTCTCAAGCACGCTTCCAACGATTGCATGTGAAAGGAGATCAGCGGTGGTTAAGGGGAGCATAAGACCCGAGGTGATGGTCGTGATGGCTTGGTAGAAATCGGTAGCATACTGCGGTGTTAGGGCTTTGGGTCAGTCCCTGTGCCCTATAATTCGGGTAGAGGGTAAGAAAATGTACTCACAGAGTAACCGCTGAGTGCTGGCTCGCAAGCAACGAAGAACTGAATTGAAAAAAAGCGTGATCAACAAGATGGGCGAGCGAAACGGGGGGATCGTATGTCTCACTAGCGTTATACCGCGGCTCGCCATGACGCGTACGACCTGCAGTGGATCGTTTCCATCGGGTGAACCTTCATCAAAGCCTGGGTGGTCAAAACGCGTCAGGTCTGATTTGGAAACCTGCGCAGCTTGGCCGTACCATCACCATACTCGCCGATCCCATGAGGGGGTGCATCAGCAATGAGTACCACCATCTTACTCGCGTGCTCCCTCCACTCCATGTTCAACGCCTCTGCCAAGGCAGCCGTGACAGCCTCAGGCCCGTCACCGCCGCCAGAAGCATAGAGCCCCGAAAGATCCCTGTGAACCTTGCCAATGTCGGACGAGAATCCAAAGTTCTTGACGACATATGTATGATCTTGTGGTGGGTGGTCGCGGAATGCCACGAGGCCCACACGTAGGTCTTCGGGAGATTGGAGGCGGCCGGACTCGAAGATGTGGGCGCAGATTTCTTCTATATTTTTGGTCGCGCTGGAGATATAGGAACCTTGGCTACCCGTACAGTCCTGCACGAACACGAGATCGCTAGAGTGTCGTATCACGACCGTGTACGAGAGTTAGCTTGCCCCTGAGTATCAATACGGACGACACGGTGGCAGGAAGGGAACGTACAGCATCTTGCGGCCGTCGTCATAGCGCTGTTGAAGCTGTGGGGGAGTGATTTGTGGTGGGTTAGCGTCAAAGTCCATGTCTTGGTCCATGTCTAGTGGAGGTTGTTGGGAGAAGGTTGTCGTTGTACGCAGAGATCGATGGCACTCTGACTTGTTCAATGCACGACTTCCAGGCGGACACCTCAAGGCGATTGCGGATCTCAACTGTCGGACTTCGGATCTCCTCGAACCCAACATCTATGTAAACTATCCACGTTCATCATCCGTCCCTTCTACCAATCAACCACGTAGCCCACGGCGATGTCCATCCAGGTAAAATAGGTCCACCCGGCCTCAACAAACTGCGGTACAACATCACCAGTCCTGCGCTGATCCCTCCTAACAGCGCGGTTATCGTAACGTACATTCGGAGCCGCTCAGACGCCGTCAATGCACGGTCTGGCCCCCCTGGTATTGCCGCGTGACTAGAGCGCAGCTCAGCTAGCCGTCTCTAAAACGATCCGTGGGACCACTCACGGATTCATGGCAATACTGCACATCACGTGGAAGACGTCCGCCATTTGCCCTGTTCTAATGCTCACAGCAACTGGAACTTGAAGACCCAACCGTCGGCAGTACACATCAGGCTGAACCTCGTGCCGCTAG
This sequence comes from Neoboletus cf. brunneissimus, assembly GCA_038093815.1. Taxonomy (NCBI): domain Eukaryota; kingdom Fungi; phylum Basidiomycota; class Agaricomycetes; order Boletales; family Boletaceae; genus Neoboletus; species Neoboletus cf. brunneissimus. Next base: position 10,476 of record JBBPSX010000095.1, on the reverse strand, counting down.
TCTTCACGTCAACATCGCCCAAGAAGCGAGGTTCATCCAAGTACTTACCTGCTGCGCAAGGTCAAGGTCAGATTTCGTGGCAACGAACAACGTGGGTATATGGTCCAGGTTATATTGTTGCTTGAGAACGCGCGTCAGACCACAAACAAGTACCGCGGCATGTTACGTACCCGTAGGTTACTGATGTACGAGAATGAATTGGTATCACTCGAGTCATGGACATAGACGATGAGATCGGCGAAGTCCGTCTTCTTCGACGACCGTAAAGTCTCAGCTTCGTACTTGGACCCAAATTCCTGCAGCTGCAAGGAACACGGTCAAACACCCATACCATGCTGCAGAAAATTACACTCACCACGAGGTACCTTTCAGAGCCATCTATATCCACAGCATTGACAACACTGGACATCTTGCTTGTCGGTTCATACGCTTCCCTGAACGACTTCCCAGCAAAAGCGCGCAGTAATGATGTCTTCCCGGACCCGGCAGCACCACAAACATAGCACAAAAACACGTTTCGCGTGACTTTACCTTTTCTACGGTCGACCTTCCGTGGTCGGGTAGTAAGCAGAGCACTCGTACGCTGTTCATCTGGATATCCAAGGTAGGCGAGATATGCAAGTGTGGTTTTGTGATCAAGTAGCGTCGTCATACTACAGGGATGACGTTGGACAGGTGCTCGAGAATTTGTGCATACATACCTCCACTGAGCTAGCCATCCTTGCAGAGTAACCGCCCCTGTATCATCCACAAGGGTAGTGTCCGGAAACTTTTGGCTGGCCCAAGGGTTCCCGGGTGAAGTGCTGAATAACTCGTCGAGTTCCACAGTCTTCAGTGCGCCATCTTGATCCTACATATACTGATGAGCAGAGCTTCGATAGAAAACTTGGTATGCGATATTGCCTTATCGAATGTTTCAAAGATATCAGTGAAAAACTGGTATCCTTTGGGACTTAGCTCAACAGAGCAATCGTGTGGAACATCAAATCTAAACTGATGCGTCAAAACAATGGGCGATCCCACGTGTCGAACTAACTTGGGAAGGAGGAACGACTCGGTAAGCTTCAAATCTTCACCATATCCAAATTTTCGAAGTACAGTCCATGTTGTCTCGAGGCGTCCGCGTTGTATGAAGATGGTGTGAAGGTATAGAAAGCCAGCTTCGGTAAGACCATCATCCTGGACACCACCTTCAGCGTGTTCGCGCACCATATCTTTGATGCCTTCTAGCTCCTGCGATTGCAAAGGTGCATCAAAGCATTTGCGCTATAATGGTACAAAGCTACCGTGTGTGATCACTTGGACGAAATGGTGTTGAACTAACCTGAAACTCGTTCAATTCTGTGGCGTCGAGAACCCCATCCTTATCTGTGTCGCAAAGGTTGAATATACGTTTCAAGGCCCCGACACATGCAGGTTTGAGGACCTAAAACGATTGAGGACCGAAGAAACAAACTTGAGAAGGGTGAGGTGGCGCACATGTTCTCTCGAGTCGTAGAGAGGAGCAGTAGGGTGGAGGACAGCCTTTTGTGCGAAGTAGAAGACTTCAGAGACGTTTAGAGACATCTTGGCTGAGCACTCTACGCAAGTTTCGACTTCCTGGGGGGAGGTCTGCGTTAAGCATAGGGGGAAGGAAGAGAGCTTGCCTTGAACTCGTTCATGATAGGTATGATTTCGTCCTCGAGAGCTTCATTCGTCACCTCTCCGCCCCGTAGGTCAATCTTGTTTCCGACGAGTATGACAGGGACCTAAGGCGCAATGAGGAGGGCATTGTGAAGGGAGCAAAGGAACAGACATTGACACCTAGTTGACGGAAATGAGGGAGCCAAAATGTAGGTATACGGTCGAAGGAATTTGGGTTGTCGATAGCGTATACGACACATATGACGTGTGCCTTTCTTATTTCTGACTCGAGATGTTGTCTGTCCTGTGGACCGGCTTTGTGGGAGATGGAGATGGGAGATGGGAACAAGACGGGTAGTACCTACCACCGGAGTCGACGATGTATGTCGTCACGTTCTCTGGGGTGACTTCTGGAGGAATTGTGACCTCCGGCACGATGTGCTGGACCTGGAATGGGTGAGTAGAGGAGCGGAGGGCAGGGACGAGGAAGACGTGCATGTGCGACGAAAGCTTCCTTGATGAGAGACGTAATGATGGTGCTCTTCCCTACGCCGTCTAATTGGATGCTCAGTGGGGGCTCAAGACGGCGAAAACGCGCTCACCGTCGCCGACGAGGAGAATGCGGACATCGCGTCGCATGGTTGGCTTGACTTGACTTGTTTAGTCCACTTCGGTATCCCAGTCTACTTCTCATTACGTCAGCACATACTCGTCCTCCATGACATTGAACACGGACGTGCTCATCCTCATCGTCGAGCACCTCGACCTTGACGACCTCCTCCATCTCGCTGCCACATCCAGGCTCTTAAATCACATCGTATGTCTCGACACATCTCTGATCCCCTAGCTCATCTTCTCCAGCCAGGTCCACGACTTTGGTTGGGCCATATTTCTTAGAAACAACCAGAGACACTCCCTTACCCTACATACCTCGCGTTCACGGTGGTCTCCTTTCGCACAGGTCCGCTACAACACTCTCGCAGATAGAGCCTGGTCGCGTGCCAACTTCATTGCACGTCCGCTCTCTCGTCCGTGGCACGGAAACCTACAACCCGCCATCGCCCTGTCCGTCTCCACGTTATTAGTCGCCGCAGGCCGTGTCCTCTATTCCTACGTTGTGCGAGCCACCTCCGATGCATCGCCCTCCCGCCTCGTCTTCGACTGCTCATATACCTTTACTCTTGGTCGCAGTAAAGTCCAACCCGACATCATAAGCATCGCGTTTCTCCCTGATGCAGGCCAGGATCGTACAGTCTTCCTCGGCTTCGAGGATGGCTTTGTCGAAAAGGTCTGCCTTCCTCCCCACCAGGGACCGCACGGCAGACAACACATCGACATCCCACGTGCACCGCAAAGTGCTCTCCAACATCACGGTACGAACATCGTACAGAGCATATCCTGCTCCTCTTATACACTTCTCTCCCTCTCCCAATGGGGTTCAGTCTCCCTCACCAACCTCGTTTCCGATTCCCTATCTTCCACGTCCGTCAACTTGGGCTCAAAGAGTTGGACAAGCCACCTTTGCAGGTCTTCTTCCTCGTCATACGCCGTATTCGGCACCACATCTCCTGCACCAATTTCTCTTTACTACATAGCCCCTTATGGTTTCCCCCCCACTCCATCGATCGTCCTTCAATCTCCGAAGAACCGCCCTTCAGCGGTATATGACATCACGTGCGCTCCGCCCTCTTCGCCTCTCGGCCCTTCCGAGCAGATCATTGTCTCGGGCTGGTACGATGGCTCAGTTCACATATACGACCTCCGTGTCGCCCACCGCTCACAACGCCCCCCAACGCCCGGTTCGTCCTCGTCCTCTTCACCACCGACACTCTTCCCCGTCCTTACACTGCGAGATCCTTGGTCACCCGAGCCCGTATACGCCGTCTCTTGCGGTGGCGGCAATGCCAGTTTCGTTTCCGCCGGAACGGCGCGACACAGCGTGGTCGCCTTCTGGGATGTCCGTCAGCCGTCGCGAGGCTGGAGCGTACATGCTCCCGGAAACGACTCGTCTCCTGTATATTCGATCGTCCTTGAGAGCTCAAGACTCTTTGGCGCAACTCAGAGTCGGCCATTCGTGCATGATTTTAGTCCTGGGGTAACGAGGAATACGTACCCTCCGATCGCTTCCGCTGGTCTGAACGCTGTCAGCGGTAGAAGAGGGCTCACGGAGGACAAACTCAAACTCGAGAGAAACGGGATCGGGTATCACGTTTCAAAGTATTCCCATCGTCGGGGGGACATTTTTTAAATCATCTGAGGCCTTTCCGTGAATTAGAACATCATCTGGGTCGAATCACGCAACTGTTGCTGTATGAACTCGCGAACGCAACAGAGCCTACAAACTTCGGGTCCCTCGTCCTCAGAGATCCACGCCAGCGTCGGCTGAATCTAGTATATGTTGATCCTGGTGCTTATAAACTACCAATTCATTGCCCTGTGCAACTGATCGCTCGTCATTGGAAATGTCCAGCTTCTGGTGCATGCACGATCGGAACAACTCTCGACTCGCCCCCCAAAGTCCCTCGTGCAGGCATCGGTCCTCGGATGGGCTCCTCACCCTCACGGCGCCTCCCTCTGCCGTTGATGAATACAACTCGCGCCTGATGTCTGTCCGTGAGCCAGGTATTCTCGAGGAAACGAAAACGACGACTTGCCCTTCCCTCCCTGTACTCGATCCTAACCCCCCGTTCTTCAAGGTGCTTCGAGTAGTGATTCGTCACCATCCATCCGAATCCTCGGAGGACTTTCTTGTCGTATGCCGCGTTCTGCCATTCCTTTTGTAGGATATACCCAACAAGTTCCTCGGGGACCCCTCTTCGATCCTCCTCCGTGAGGTCATATAGGTCAATCTGGTGATTACATCCCCGCAAGGGACACCCCCACCGACCATCAACGTCTGGCAAGTGGGGCGGCCGCAGCAGCTCCCATGGTATTTGATCGGCTGCCTCCTCCTCTGCAAGTTGGTTGTCTGAATCATTTTCCTCCGCGTCTGATGAATCCAAGAAATCTGATGCGTATTCTGCACCACCTGGAGCATCCCCCTCACTTCCAGAATCCGATGAAAATCGCGGTCCGATTCCACGCTCTGACCTGGCCCGTGCGAGCTCGAGCTTACGAGCCACAATCCTGTTTTCCTTGCCAATCACTGGGTTTTCTCTGACCAGCCTGTCGAGTTCATCCTCGCCGTCCTCATCCTCTTCAGAGGATTCTTCTCTTGCTTCCTCTCCTTCAGCCCAACCCCACCTCACCCCTTGCCTAAAAGCCTCCTTTCTCTGTTTCCACGCCTCCCTCGCGAACGTTTCCCAGGACGTGATGTCAAACAACCTTTTCCTCCTCATTTCGTTGTTCGTGATGAAGGACCCGGCGTGTGCAGCGAATAACCCGAGAATTTCGCTCATGTGAGGCTTGAGAAGGTGACGCGGTGTTGCTGTCTTTCCCGTCTCGTCGACATCTGTATCTTCCTCATCAAAAATGAGCCGTCGATGTTTGTCTTCGGGTGGACACGCGAATTCTGCGATGTATTTTTCGACAAACCATCTCGGTGTTCGCTTCTTCGGGGGGATGTACGGATATTGTTTTGCGATTTTGTCCATGAGCGCAAGAAGTCGCCATTGCCAAAAGAAATTTTCAGAGCGTGAATAGGTTTCCACGTCCATAGTGGCTATCTGGTAATTACGGTTGCTGTAGGTAGACGTTGAGCGAATACCGTCAGAAATTTTCATATACTCACTGAGCTTTTGAGTTCCACAATAATCCATTTGGTACACGGGGAGCTAACGTCCAAGCATCACTCCCAAACCAGCATCGAAGATGGGGCGCAACATACTATGCATGTAGTTCGCTGGCATGTTCTTCTCACCCTGGATCAGAACCGTGAGCTTCGTCTCTTCCTCCTTTTGCCATGTCGAATCGTCCGATCTCGTGAGGAGCTTGCTCTCGAAGAGACCTTCCAATGTCAAGCATGGCAGCCTACGTCCCCCCTCTCGTAACGCACGTTCGTTGGCGCGTAGATTGAGCTCGGTCTCAACCGTCTTGAGTCCAAAGTCAGAGAGCCAGTCGGGATTGGCTATCTTCAGAAGGCCACGGAAACGAAACTTGCGATCGTCCCGTCCCTCCAAACAACGCTCAGACTCGTCGAGACTGAATGAGAACAATAAGGACAACAACAAAAAAACATCGTCGTTAGAGCCGGACAATCGGACAGAATAAATGGAACCGTAGCTATACCCGGTGACATGACCGTCATGTTCGAGGACGAACGAGTACAAGACGAGTTCGCTAGCACCTTTCATTTGACGCGCTGTTTCACATAGAACATCGCGATCGCGATATGGTCCTAAGGGCTTCTGGAGAAGGTCTTCGAGGACCCTGGGACTGATCATACTAATTGTCTGGTATCCGAGTTGCGAGAGGAGGATGTGATGGTAATCTGAAGGGTTATGCGAGTCGGTGGATTATTTTGACACCCCGGGTCTCCTATGCAACATTTATCATCCAGGTTCACGTCTCTCGTTATGGAGCGGATTTGACTAGCTAGCTTGTACATGTCGGAAACAGTTGTAACAGCATATGATATACCAAAGTATGCAACGAGTCGATGTTCAATGAGATATCAATGGGGGAGTAATATGCTTCAAGGAATTAGGTAGATGGATGACAAACACAAGGGGAACAAGCAAACCGAAATTATATCGTAAACAGAACAACCAGAAGGTCGAATCTGACACTCAGGGAGTTGTCGAGCGAAACGGGGTGGGTGGGGGGAGATAGTAATGTCCCAAATGATTAGGCAGATGTGGGCTGTTGCGCCTGCGAACGTGTTGCCCAATTAAAGAGGTGACGCATATCGCTCGAAGGCGGAGTATCAGCTGGTTGCTTGGGCTCAACAAGCAGACTGCACCATTCACACGATCAGCACAGCGACAATTCAGCGATAGCTAGAGACACACCTCCTCCTATATAGGTCTTGAAGATCCCCATGGTGCTTAGAGTTCTCGAAAGCAAAGTTCAGATACTCCTGGGCTTCGGGGATCTTCTTGAGGTTGTAAGGCACCTGGAAGCGCTGCATATCTATCGATGAAATCAATAACTCAACGTCACTTGAATGGTGGAGGCAAGCCAATCACCTTGAATAATACGAGCCAGCTTATGGTACTTGTTGAAGTTCAGTAGTCTCTTGCCTGGGACCAATGGTGAATCTCGGTACGAGGGATTACCCTCTCGACAAAATGTTACGTCGGTCAAATAAAGTCCTGTTCACGCGTCGGAGTGAGTATATAGAATTTCGTCCCACAAGTAGTTAACCTCACCCAAAAAGGGTACGGCAGGCGGGGCAGTATTCCGAAGTTTATTGCGATACTCGTGGTAGTTGCGACTATGGTCTGCTAATCGTCGCAATGTCTCCAACTGCAACTTGTTCTTCTGGGGAACGCCCTGAGAATCTCTTAGTATATAAATAATGGACGTCTCACGGGCCCGACTCACAAGCCACGTCTGGTGCAAGCGAGAGATGGTCGAGGAGTCAAGCGCTGCAAGAATCGAACGGGGGGTGCTAAAATTGTGCAGCGATGTACATCGCTACATAAGCAATTCAGTCCAATCTCATCAAAATCTCAACAAGAACACTTACGTCCGCAACCTTGATGAAAAACTTGACCAAAAGTGTTCGTTTTTTGATATCATGTTCGTTTAGAATATTCTCAGCGACCCAGCCCGTGATCACCGTGCTCAAGGAAGTGACAGCCCTAACATTCACAGGCGGTTTCGCTCCCTCCTGCCCTGTCTCTAGTACTTCCTCAGGTTGGATTGCACAATAGAGATCGCACTCCATGATCGTCAACTGTCTTGCTAGCTCCAGAGCGTCAAATTCGGTAACGGTGACGGAGTCAAAATTCTTGTTCCGTAAATTTGAAAGCAATGCCTTGGTCATCATAGGTCGAGGGATCTCGGAAGGGGAGAAAGTCGGCGGGTTGATAGACATCCCTGGGTCACGAGCTCGCTCACTCCTCGGGCTGATTAAATTCGTGTTCGCATCCTGACGCATGGAAATGAGATCGAGAATGCGCTGGGATGGGCCGGGGAAGTACTGCTGTAGTGCTTCGCGAGTGAAGGATTCCAAGTGTCGGAGAACCACATCATCGGTACCTGACCGCCAGTGTGTTTCCAACCAGCTCTTGGCAAAGTTGGATACGCGAAGGCGGATAGGAATACCCTTGTACTGTTGCCACCGTAGAATCTCCTCCTCCGAGAGACCGGCGGGAGGCATGACATTGTACCGATGAATAAGGGACTGGACAAGTTCCATTGGCGTTGAGAACAACCGGAATGTCAAGAAGAATACAGCAGAGAAAGCGGGATCGACGATGCTATCGTGGGGTATCATCTTCTCAACAAGCACGTCCAAAGATGCAGCAACAAGATGACCATCAGCGTTGTAGATGACATCCTCGACCGAGTGGTCATGGCCCAGAGGGTCACGCTTAACATCGAGAGTGACAGGTGACTCGCCATTTTGCACGAGCTGGTCTTCAAAGCCGTCCACGGTCTCCTGGTCGCCACGAACGTCTCCAGAAGCAACGTCAGTCGACTCTGGGCAAGGTGAAGCCTCAGCATCTGATACAGTTGGGTTGGCTCTCGAACGCGACGAGGTGTCCTGTTCATCTAGAGAAGTAGGGGCGCTATCCTGCGAGGTATTAGACAATTTTGAGTGGCCGGTGAGTACGGATGAATCTGAAGACGTCTCCTGGATCTGTGTCAGAGCCTTTGGCGCATGGCTTGTTGGTGCTTGACCCTGAACGGTGACATCCTCCTCATCGACGCTGCTTCGGTATGACCGGTGTAGAGAAGACCCACTACGCTGGCTTCGCGAAAACTTACTCGACGTGAATGAGGCAGAATTCGAGTCTGACCTCACTGGGACTTGGATGACGAACTGCTGTTCCGATGAGGTTCGACTCAGACATATCTTGACCGCAGAAACGCAGTCGGCACCAGCTTTGCAAGCAGCCGTAGCTGAACGGATCAGTGATGCCTTCTCTGCTTCCTCCGTAAGGTCCGGCGAAAGCGGGAACATAAGAAGTCGAACAGACTCTGCAAGTGAACTCGTCACATTATATAGCCCCTCCTTCGCTGCTTTAAGGTTGCCGATTTTATGTTTGGGAATCTCCGGGTGCCGCATGACCGCTTCGACAATGGTAAGGAGTTTACAGACCATTTCGACGATCTCTCGCACCAGTTCATACATATGACCTGTACTGGATGCATGAGACGACCTTGAATGGGAATGTGCGTGACCTATAAACGCCGCGATAGTTGAGAGGTATTGGTCATGGGTATGTTTGAGTGCTTCCATAACTTGGGAGGAAGTCGAAGGTCCTGAAGGGAAGGATGGTAATACAGGGGGCTTGGATGACTCAGTGGAAGAGAACGAGGAAGACGAGGAAATACTGCTTATTGACAGCATGGCCGGTTTATGGCGATTAGTGGCGTCATGGACGAGGTATTGGTCTTTCTTCGCACGGGCAACAGCCATTCGGTGAGGGAGTAAGGGAACAACCGAGGAATTTGAGTCTCGGTACGATGACGCTTTGCGCAGAGATCGGAGGTCACCGAGGCTTTTTACACGGGAAGCTGTCCTGGCAGAACCCGTCGTTTCATGGTCTTGTAACTTGAGATTTCTCAAAGTAGACAGTTCACCTGCTAGTGGTATAATTTCTGGTGGTGGTATTGATAAACCCGTCATGGGGTCTGGAGAGGCGTGTTCGAGTTGTAAGTGTGTCGACGTGATGCTGTCGGTAGGCGAAGACTGCCCCCTCTCCGGGAGTTCAATGCCGCACTGTACTGCCACCGCTAAGAAGCGCCGAACTTGGGAAAATACCTGACCGCCGAGCTTGAGCATCCCCTCAATCTCTGCATCCCGAGCATCTTCGTCACAAGCCTCATCGGAAGCTCTTCTTGCCTGCGAGACCAATGCAGCCAGAGCAGATAGAATTTGTTTTCGTTCAAAAGCCAGAGCGGGGAAGCGCTTTAGCGATGGTGCCTCGCGGGGCAGGCACTCGACAGAGGAGAGGATGAACCGAACACAAGATATAATGCATGCTGTAGATGGCTGAAAGTGTGTTACGCGATTAGACCTGACCGCACTTTGCAGGAGGGATAGACTCTGCAACAGATTAACCATTAAAGGAGGACAATATGACGCGATGTCAGGACCAAGAGCCTCCGTGACCAGGGGGCGATGGTCCTTGCGAGACAAGCCGCGCGAGGGTGTAGTAGCCCATGATGCAGCTGATACAGCTGACATTGTGTGCGCGTGACGAGAGGGCTGGCGAAGCTGTGAAAATCGGTTGTTGAAGTTGACCGGAAGCAACTGTGATAACCAAGGGACACTCACCGAGGGGCGAAGCTGTTCCTCGGTCAGAGAAATCACGCGTTCGTCGGCACTGACATAATTACTCGGAAACCATCCTCTTTGGCCCTGTAGTTCGCCATCCCACCAACCACTAGGGTCACGATTGAATACGCGGATGACCTGACCAGCGCGGAAGGAGAGACACGTCGCGTTTTGATGTTGAGGAACAAAATCATGGAGTGCCAGTACATACTCGGGTGCAGAGGTCTGAACCCGAACTGTTTCATCTGCGGAAGGACTGGGTGGGCTGGACTGGGAGGCGAGCTGCGAGGATTCCGTGTCGGGCTCGGGTAGATGGAGAGAGGAGGAGGAAGCGGACGCGGAGGAAGAAGGGCAAGGGGACAGGACAGAGATTGAAGAACTGGTGGACGCTGTGGATCCACTGCGCGCGCGGGTGCCGTTCGAGCGAGATTGAGAAGGGAGAGTCGCGGACGTTACGTTTG
>JBBPSX010000093.1:8198-21276 GCA_038093815.1 Neoboletus cf. brunneissimus | reverse complement strand
CGACAAGGATCATCGTTTTGTAGATCCGATCTGGCTGATTCTCCCCAGAGCATGTCTTGAGATCGCGGTGTCTGTATGGCGGGACTGAGATAGTTTACCCGTTCGGGGAGTTCGGATTCTACCTTTCAATGCTGCGGGCTTGTCAATACCCTTGATGGTCAGGATGTGCACGGGTGCGGAAGTGCTGCAATGACCCTAACGACGGTAACCATGTCACGGGCGGTAGGTCCTCATCGATCATCTATCAAGAGTTCTCCAGATCCTCCATCAATGAACAGACAAAGAAATACGAATTTCATAAAGATAGCGTACTACAGAGCGTCTACACGATAAGCAGCGAAAATGTATGCTACCAGAGGTCCAACAACTAAGAGAATGACGCTCGATGAAACAGCGCATGCACCAACTTATGCACAATCTAACCTCGTTTCTGAGATGCCTGCTGGCAAATCATCAGGAATAAAAAGGCGAACAAGCGGTTGACTTACAAGGAGAGCCATCAGTTGTTGGTATCCCGGGCCGCCCGGTTGGGGGGCACCAGGAGGCAGACTTGACATAGGAGGGGGTGACATCATTTGTGGGGGGGGCGGGGGCATTCCGTACTGCGGAGCAGACTGCTGAGGTGCTAGCGGGGGTTGCTGGTTCGATGACTGTTGAAGTAACGCCAGGATGTTGGGGGGAAGGGTTCCCATTCCAGGAGGTGCTTGTCCTAGTTGTGGCGTTTGTGGCTGTGGCGGCATTTGTCCATAAGGGTTCGTACTTTGACTAGGCATAGCCGAATACGGGTGCGCCGGCTGTTGCATTGGTGGAGGGGGATAATACGAAGTTGCGCTGGGCGGCGGCTGTGCAATCGGTGGCATTGGGAGCACAGGAGGAGGAACAGGGCCGGGTGCCGGTTGAGGAGGCACCGCTCCATTTTGGGGCTGCTTCAAGGCAGCCAACAATTGCTGCACCTTTCTAGCTTGTTCCAAGCGATCCTCGCGTATCTATGTCTTATCAAGGACTAGTACATGCTCGCAAGAATGTCGGAAACGTACCTGTGAACTAGCGGGTCCGGAAGAAGGTTGATTGTAAGCAGTTGTCGTGCTTGTCGGTTCGTTGTAGCCGCCGCCGGCAGAGTAAGGCGGACGTGCATCAAAATGGTCCCCACCATATCCGCCTCTATCACCACCGTAGCTTCGGCTACCACCACGTCCACCCCTAGAGTCGTCGTCAAAGCCTCGTTTGTCACGATCTCTGAAATCGTCTCTACGGTCCCAACCATCGTCATAGCCTCTGCCTCTGCCTCTGCCTCGGGCACGCCCACGACCTCGGAAGCCATGACTTCGGTCTTCCCAGTCTCGACCTCCATCGTATCTCGGCTCACGCCTAAGGTACACTTGTATCAATAAATACTCTGTAAGAATCAATCAAAAGTCTACCGTTGTGTGGCTGGACCAGTCATCTCGGACTCTTCCCATGCGTAGATAATATCCATGGTACCATCTTGTAAGCCTTGATGGCGTAACCGATCAAATGCTTCATCGCAATTCTAGCCTGGAGTGAGCTAGACAGCGAACGATATAGCACGACACCTTACCCGCATGTCATAATATTCGACATATCGCTGACTGGGACAAACATGAACAACTAGGAAGTAAGCTAGAAGAGGGTCACGTACTCTGTGCGATCTCCAACGAGCATTACAGACTTGACATCTCCGAATTGTTGGAATTTGCGTCGCACCTCGTTGTCGTCAATCATTTGACGAGAATCTTTCAACGTCACAATGAGACAGCCCTGATATTGCTAGCCTGAGATTTAGAGGTCATATGATTATAGAAAATTGATGGCTCACTTGGTTTTTCTCTCGGTCGCTCCCTCCTTGTTTCTGATCGTCTCGTGGTAGCGAATAATGGACATCAATCTAATGTAACCCCGAGGTCTTCGATCAGACACAAAGGTGGATATTTGAAAACGGTAACTCACAGGTCGACCACTGATCTCGGAACCTTGTAGGCGTTCTCTGGCCCTTTCAGCAGCCCTTAGATCGTACTAAGCAGACAATTCTCAGCAAAATACAAAATTCCACTTGAGGCGACTTACATATGTAACAAAGACCATTCCGCGTGTGGCAATAAGATCGAAAAAGGTTTTAATCTCGCCGTGCTCTTCAAACGAGCGACGGACATCTTCGCTATTAGTTTCGTACTAAGAAAAATGAAACTATCAGCACAGGCATGTACGGACAGTGCAAGCTTTCAATCGAGCCTTGCACTCAAAAGTGACTTGCCTTGATATTCCGAATAAAAAGCGTCCGACAAGGTCGTTCGCGCTGTATGCGTTCTTCAATAATGGAATCATGAACTTTGTCATCACGGCGGATATTCCTTCGAGGAGTTCGGCCAAAGCCTCCGTCGTCAAAATTGGCATCGGAGACTTCTAACAGGGGTTGATACGAGTGAGATCAAGAACTTCGGAAGGCAGAAAACCAAGCAAGTTGGCGACGAGGCAAAATGAGGCACGTAGCGCATCGAGTCGCAGAGTACGAACAAAATTCCCTGGGGAAACTCAAAGCATCGCATCGCCCAGAGCGCGATGAAATGATCGGAAGACGCTTGGCAAACTCATTTCCTGGCATTTTGCTGAAATGTCCAACTTCACTGCTTTCGCTAATGAATAGCTCAAAGCTCGCGACGAAGGCTCTTAATGCCTGGTAGGCCACCAGAAGTATACCCAATGAAGAATGCAATGTAGGGCTGCCAGTTTTACCCCACTTTGACTGCGACTCAACTGATGCGACGACGTATGATAACTGCCTATACTCGCACTGTATTGTATGTTCAGTCTCAATTCCAAGCGCACCTTCAAAATTGCCGTAACCCTGAGTGTAGCCGTCTGACGTGCTCTGGGCAGTGTACTGAGTGGAGGGAGTTGCACCTGCATAACTACCACTTCCATTTTGATAGAAATGGTCTTGGGTCCCTGTGTCGTAGCTATTGTATGGGCTGACGTCGGCTTGACGTTGACTTTGATCATAGGAACTGGAAGGAGCGCTGTCGTAGCCACTATGAAAGCTGCCTCGACCGCGACCGAAGCCTCTCCCACGTGGAGCGCCGCCTCTGTGATTGTAGGATCTATCAGGTCCTGGTCCACCGGGAGTGCCACCTCTTCTATGGCCGCCATCATAGGCTCCACCACCGTAAGGATGATGACGATTCATTTCCTTTTTTTTACTTCTTTTCTGTTCTTTTTAGGACGAAAACGAGGAGGTTGCACGGGCACTGAGCAGGCGAGCTTAGCAGACGAAGAGAACTGAAATGGCGAGAGAAATGTGTGCTGATGGCGACACAGAAGAAACTTTCTGGGCGAAGTGGCTCAGCCTAGGACAAGGAGCAAACGCAGGGAACGATGATGATGGCGGTTGTAAGCAAGCTGAGGGAGGGCGCAAATTTTGTACATGTGGAATTGCTCGTGGGAATGAGCAGGTTACATAAGTGACTGTCTGCGACTTCGCACTTGCTTACGACGCGTTGCCTTGCCTTGGTGTCCATTCCTTCATTTCCTGACCGCGACCAATGTCAAAACAGTTCCAGTTCAAACTCGTTCTGCTAGGTATGCATTCTCCTTGCCGTCTGTACAAGAATTCTCTCATCTATTACTGCCAGGCGAGTCAGCAGTTGGGAAGTCCAGGTCAGGGTGTTGCATTTTGCTGTGCATCCGTCATTCAACCACCTTGCAACAGCTTAGTCCTGCGCTTCGTCAAGGATCAATTCGATGATTACCGAGAAAGCACTATCGGCGGTATGCTTTTTCTGAGCCTGTGGTCCAACACTCGCTGCTCACCCGCCTTTCTACAGCTGCGTTCTTGACACAGACCGTCACACTAGATGACCAAACGACGGTTAAGTTCGAGATTTGGTACACTCCTAACTCGAGTGATATGTCTCAATAGCTGACTACTTCCCAGGGATACTGCAGGCCAAGAACGGTACAAGGTATGTTGGCACCTTGAATGCAGTGAAATAGGGCACCTGATTGCTGCTTGGGTCCTTTGATAGTCCCTCGTATGTCCTTTTTCATTCCCCACTCTCAAAGCAAGGTTGAGCAGTCCTTTAAATAAAGGCCCCCATGTACTATCGCAATGCAAATTGTGCAGTGGTAGTATACGATATCACTCAGGCGTCGTCGCTCGAGAAGGCACGAAACTGGATTAGGGAACTCCAACGTCAAGCCGACCCATCTATAGTGATCGCTCTCTGCGGGAACAAGGCTGACCTTGCTGCGCGTCGCCAGGTCACGCAGGAAGAAGCTCAAAGGTACGCAGAGGAAGAAGGTTTGATGTGGAGCGAAACTAGTGCCAAGTCAGGAGAGGGTGTAGCAGACATATTTACAGCCATTGGTACGTAAATATTGATCCTCTGTTCTCGGCATAGACTTAGCGATCACAGCCAAGAAACTACCGCTTACTGCACCCCCATCATCGCGGACGAGTGGCTCTCGCGGTGGTCCTTCCGGAGGAGCACGGCAGGGTGTTGATCTCAACAGGCAGGCAGCCTCTCAGAACGGTGGCGAGGCTTGCAACTGCTAGTCGCAAGTTCCATTTCGCTTTCATTGTTCTCCGCAGCCTTCCCCCCTGGCTTTCCCTCTTTCACTCTACATGTAACATAACGCACACTGCGACATGCTGAACTCGGGTAATAATAATACGGCGAGTGCTGACGATGCCAGCACGATATAAGTTATGGTGACCAAATACTCCTCAATGTTGTTGTCTATAGTGAGGCAAATCAATGACCTATGAAAATGGAATGCCCATAAACTTCGGATAAGCAATGACTATCTTGGTAGTTCCCTACGTTTCGACCAGTCGCTGGCTAAACGACGAAACCATACGACGAGGATTGGTGGCGCAACATGTTTGAAACCGCGACGAGTTGCATTCTGCACACGGCCGACGAACCAGCATCAGCAGCATATCCCAACTGGCGAGGAGGGTTCTCTGCGTAAAGCTCTTTGATGTCGTCCAAATATCCGCGCACGAACGGTACAGACGGTCCCTTTGCCGCGTCCATGAGGTCCATGAGATGGCGGAACTTGTTTGAAACATCAAGCATGCTGCGTAGCGTCGCAAAGGTATGCTTTTCAGTGCATTGTGCCCAGGCAGACCCAGGTGAGGTTAGGGAAGATCCAGACAACGACAAGATGATCGCGCATAGCGAATCAAAATTATGAAGCGCTTGGCATTTCTACCCAGTGTTAAGATATGAGTTCACTCGCCGGCTGTCACAACATAGATAACCCATCACCTCAGCGACCCGGATCCAAAAGTCCAATGCTTCGGCTTGTTGCGTCGTGTCATCACATGCAAGGATAGACTTTCGTACCCAAGAAGCGATGTGGTCGTGGATGTCAAAAAATTGCCACAGCCCTGTCATGTCGATACCTCTGCGACCCGTCATCCAATCGAGACAGTCTTGTTGACGGACGGTGGCGTATAGAGTGTGCATCAAAACACAAAACTGTTCGGCCAGGTTGTCCGGATCCCAGATTGTGAGGTCAAGTAACTTGATCTCTGAAATGCCCTGATTAGGACGTGCCGGGTGAAGACTTGCTGGCAATATGAAAGATTGGGTTTGGCCCTGAATCCCGTCGTCATAACCAGTACCAGCCTGGGAAATGACAGCCGATTTGAGAACCACAAACCAATTTTTGATGTCCAGGCTGGAGATAGGCTCCGGCGCGATTTCATCCGAAGTAACAGGGGTCGTCAAGCAAAGGAGCGGTATTTGGTCGTCCGTTCTGCATGGACGAGGATGGTGGTACAACGCTGCATCGAACAGCGGAGGACTTGCAGACCGAGTAGGCTGTGATGCCGGTTCCGACAGAAGGGGGCTTTGGGGAAAGTGCGTTCTCTGTGTCCTGTGAGGGGGTGTACTCTCGGGTGCTGGAGGGACACAGATATCTCCCATGTCCGGAGATCGTTCGTCATTTGACAGATTGAAGTATGATTCACAACTATGGCTCCGCATTCTGTCGTCAAAGAAGCCCTTATACAGAACTAGATCTGTCGGCGTTACGAGTTGGAACGATGAGACCTGTCCAAATGTTTCAGCAATTTGGCAGTGGAGACGTCTGACAACATACCTTGTAGTCTTCAGAAACAGGAACCCATGAATCATGAACGGCGGAGAGGGGATGGTCACCTAAGCTTTCATACGGCCATAGTGTCTCATCCGGACAGTCCACGATCTTGCTTCTATCCAGTGGCAGAACAAACGAGCCCGGTATCCACCCAATGCGATCCCCTTGGGGTCGCATAGCTGCCCACCATCCCGAATGTTCTTGTTTGATGATGGTCAGCACTTCGTCCTTGTGGAAGGGTAGATGGGTTGGGTCCGAAGACTCGAAGTCGTGCATGCATCGGACATCCAAGAAACTGTGAGGATTGCCCGTGCTCGGTATTGTACCAGAAGAAGTGATCCTCTGATTGGCAGGGAGAGGTGAACCGGACGAATAATCGGATGGATACCTCGTGAACAGAGGTAGGTCGGTTGAAATACGTAGTGGCTGGCGCTGTTGAAGCGGAAGGGCGTCGAGCAAGTTCGACATATTTCTGAAGAGGGACCGTGCAAACACGGAAGCACCGTGACGCACACTTTATCCTCGCGGCGAAGTCTTCAATTATCCACAATTCCAGATCGGTAGATGCATCTGGCAATAGGTGTTATTAGTACCGTTCCATCCGAGTCAAGGACTACAAAAGCCCCGAGTTCTTCAAACTCACCACATATATACCGGTACAAGCCTTGTCAGGTCGGAATACGTGATACAAACCACATCATTTTAGTAACCTGCGGCAATCAACTTAGGATTTGGGTGACGAAGTCTGAAACACACTGTTGCCACGACGCGGTACCCACAACAACGAGGGTAGAACACAGCCTTCGGATGAAAGATTCGGTTCAAAATACACTCACATTTCTTGCCCACCCATGGGGATAGAAATGATTGCTCTCGGGATTCGGGAACGACATCGGCCCCTGGAGCCGCACCTGAAAGAATCATTACAATAGTTTGAAGGATTTCAACAATGTCCCAGGCTCATCAAACGTCAATAGACTGAGCTCCACAGTACAGTATCGTCGGGATCAGCAGGTCGACTTGTACTGACGGTCGCATAGAAATTGATATGAAGTTGAGCAGTGAGAGTGAGAGTGAGCGCTTGAGCTTTGGTAGTCGGTCCGATCCGGGAAGTCAAGTTCAGCCTGCGCACTACTAGAGTTGCTGTGCGGCCAGTGTCGCTCTCAACGATGCCTACCCCTACATGGAGTTCCACAAAGGCCAAGGTATGGCCCATTTCCCACTCGTGAGTGGCACTTATCCCCCTCGTTATGTGTAGGTGCAACTTCGGTGGGCCTTGTGTTGCGGAGATGTATATCCAAACCTCATGATACTCTTGGATGACCTAGGCTCTCCGTTCAACGTCTCCGGACAATGCAACAGAAAAAGGAAGCGCAGGCTAAGAGTTCTCGTCGCGATATCGCACTCTTATTAGAAAAGGGAAAGACTGAGAGTGCGCGGATTAAGGTTGAAGCAAGTGAGTCTCCAATCCACCGTACGGAAGTCTGGGATGTCACGTCTGACAACACCGACGCTACGCACGCTGTCATTCCATTCATCAGTCATTAATGAGGATGTCAACCTCCAACTCTTGGAGCTTTTAGAACTCTACTGCGAGCTCCTGATAGCCCGCTTCGGATTGCTTGATCAAAGGTGAGTAAGTACACCGAAAGTATACCTTTGGCCATGTAATTCCTCTCACATCTCTCACAGCACGCGCGAACCTGATCAGGGCATTAAAGAGGGGGTCTGTGCCATTATTTACGCCGCGCAGAGAACCGAAGTGAAAGGTAACACAAGTCTCCTTTTTTTTTACCCATCGGTTGACTTTCCGGGGGTTATTTGCATCACTCGCAAGAGCTTCATGTACTGCGTGAACTCCTCGTGCAAAAGTATGGCCGAGAATTCTCTACAGCTATAATGGAGAATCGCGGACATTGCGTCAGCGACCGAGTGAGTACGTCATACATTGACCCTTAGTCTACCTCCTAACGTCGATGCTCTAAGGTGGCGAAGAAGCTACTGGTCGAAACACCGTCATCCCAGCTAGTTGATGGCTATCTGACGGAGATAAGCAAGGCGTATGGGGTGAAATGGACATCTGCTACCACTCAGGCGATCGCTAAAGACGAGGTGGGCATACTAGTTGATGATGCTCATCCGTCATTGCTCCACTCACAGATCTCTTGCAGAATCAAGTCCAAACTTTAGAGGAAACGCCGGAGTCCCTGCCAAGCTACTCGGAAGAGGGACCAAGTATCGCTAAACTACCTGACCTTCCACCGACAGAAGAGGAGGAAGAGAAGGCCACCAAAAAATCAAACAGTACTGCCACGTCCGCTCAGGAGAATCCCGAAGATGACTTCGAGTCTTTGGCACGTCGTTTCCAGGAACTGAAAAAACATTAGTCAAGGTTCATTGGACAGAAGATGAGTAGTGGATTAAGTTTGATTGAGCACCACTCGTGAAACACTGGTCACCATACCCTCCGCTCTTCTTATGCGTTGATCGTAAAGTTTCGCGTGCTATAATCCGGATGTATCGCTGTTTGAACGTGCTGTACCTTATGAGGCCATCTCGGTGCAGCAAGAGTACTTTCGGCGGCCCCCTGGAGTGATGTCCGCCGCCGATTAGCCTAATGATACATGTTATTTTCATGGTGAAACGTTCCGTCGTTTTGCCACGCACTCAAGCCTGTTACCTTGATTTCCCGCTCCTAATTAACGGCGTATGGTGGATTGCTATCTCCACCTCCTTGGACGTTCAGTGTTTTCATCAGGAATTGTCAGACTTCGAGCTTTACATAATTTCTTCGGGGTTTTAGCCTTGAGACCGCTGGCCTTCTGAGAATGAAGTTTGAGATCTTGAGACTTGAAGCTTGAAGTATGAAGCTAGCATTGAAGCCCCGCTCCGACTTGCAAACGTGACCCGATGTGAAAAGAATCTACCTTAACGGTCCGCGCGGGCCGGCAGTCAATTAATTTTTTTTTCTACTAATCATCCGGACCGCACAAGACAGTCTGAATCCGTAGATAAGAGCCGCAGCGTGTGGCTACCATTTTTCAGGTATTATAGAGCATATATTAATTTTGTTGCACATCCTGGGTACTGTGCAGTGGGCAGCAATCTCGAGGCACGAGGAGAACACCTGCGTGTGTTTTTCATAATGACCAGCTGGGACAAAGGATCCAGCAAACACGATACCAACGAAATCTCTTTATGTCCGCAGTAGCCCCTGTGGTCCCACGGACAAGTCTGGGTCGTCGGCGGGTTCGTTTTGGTTCGCGATAGGCTGGTGACCAAAGAGTAACACCAAGCCCCACTAATAACCACAATATATCTAGCTTGGATTATGACGGCATCATAAGTAATAAGTACTCTGGGATAAGTTGGTTTGCATCTTTCCCCAGGGACATCCCTGCGGCGATTTGCGGCGCGAAACCTACGTATATGTAGCTATTGAGACAGATGGGTATATCGACTGTGTTTCGGCGTGGTGGATGAGACTGGCTATTTCAAGTTGTGTCGGTGCAGGGACAGGTGACGAAATCACGGGGACGGGACAAGTATTCTCTGCCGTTGGTTGCTCAAGGGAATAAAATGATATTTGCATCCAGATTCGTGGGTCGCCAAACTACATGTCGAGAGAAGGATTGGCATCTCGAGTGGCAGAACAAGGCAGATATCTGTTGTCAGCAAGCTCAGCTGTGCGACAGTCGGAGTTTCACACTTGCAGCTCCAATGGATATCATTACCGTAGTTAGATAGCAGATGCGGCATCGGAGATGCCACCAAACCCGAGCTCTGAGAATACCCCACGGTGGAATTTCTGTCGAGGACCTCCGTCGTGAAATTTGCGACATGCAGAGGCGCCAGAATGTTCTAGATCAAACCTTGTATGTATTCACGTAAGACGACCACATACACGAGAAGCCCATCCTCGAGAAAGCTGAACGGCGGAAAAGAAGCAAAGAAGACAAGGCAAGTCAATGTTTATTCTAACGGAGGAAGTGAGTGGATGGAAGGAACTCGGTACTGTAGAATGGGGTTACGCCCCATTGTTTCAGAAAGCTGCAGCGGTCCGGAATGTTCGGGTCAAATGCATCTCCGGCTGAAACTGCCAATTAATCATTGCAGCCACTCATTGGCCAGGGTTGTAACATGTAATTCCATGAAATTGTTGCAAGACGACAGACTCGCGGCTGGAAGTGGAACTTGTGTGACGAGAGAGCCCGTCGAGTTTCCCGGGTTCAAACTCCGACATCTCTAATTTGTGAAGCGATACTTGTCCTCGGGTCAGCTAATTCGTATTCACGCGGTTGTGGCGGGCATGGGTACTCGTGAATGACGGAGCAATATCCATGTCCGCCGACCCCCTCAAACTACAAATCTCATTTATACTCATCCCACTCCATGTTCACGCTTAACCTTCACGATGTCTGCCCGTTCCTATCGCTATCCAGATACCCTCTCCGACGACGGAGACACCGACACCGACTCGGATCGCTACACTGAAATGTCACTCGACTCCAGCGCCGCCTCCTCCAGGACTTCCGTCGACTTCTCGATGCGCTCCGAGTCACCTACCCCTTCCGTCATGTCAGTCACGAGCTCGCTGCGCGCACAAGCTTACCGCCTGGAGTACGGTAGGGGCTTCAACAACTACTCCGACGTCTACCGCCTTCCAGCAGATGACGAGGAACTAGAACGCCTCGGTCCGTTCAACCACCCCTTCTTCCTACCCCTTCCCTCATCCACGTCAAAGACAAACAGTATGAAGTCTTTTGCAGAGTGTTAGGAAGATATCCACCCCCCCTTCCGCAAATAATGGCGGACGATGGTTTCGAAGTCAAGGCCGTCCTCGATCTCGGTTGTGGAAGCGGCAGCTGGTAAGCCAACATCTCATGGTGGCAATGTCCTAGGCCTATCGCCGCGCACAGGATAATGGATATTGCGAGAGAGTTCCCTGGCTGCAGTGCGGTAGCTGTTGATCTCGTTCCCATGCAGTCCTTGTAAGCTTTTATGTTATCCACTTTATATAACCTTTCTGACTATATGCAGATCTATGCCCGCAAATTGCAGGTGAGAGTACACACACCCTGTCTTTCGCGTGCCAGACATTGTCCCTTGTTATAGAAGCGAAATTGATGATATCAATCTTGGACTGGAACATTTTTATGGTGACTTCAACGTTGTGCATTGCCAACTCATTTCGTCGGGGGTAAGTTGCTCTCTTCGCCTATCGACCTGTTTTACTGTATGTCTTCAGATCCGCGACTATCAGGGTATGATCAACCAAATAAGTCATGTACTCCGACCAGGTGGTCTTATAGATGTTGCCGAGTTTCCGTTCTGTTTCACAGGCTCGGACAAAATACCAATCATCCCTCCCGCCGGATCCTTCCACCCTCCATGGACGGCCCTTTGGATGTCCTACGCAAATCGGGCAGTCAAGGAACGGGGAGGCGATGCAGATGCAGCCACTCACTTGCACGAATGGATATCCAACCACCCAGCATTTGAAGATGTCGTATATCGGGAGTATTGGTTTCCATGTTCACCCTGGCTGCGTGGAAATGACCCAGAGACGATTTTTTGGAACGAAGTTGGAACGATCATGAGGGACGATCTCAAGGTGAGTAATATCTCTATCGCGGAATCATCGGGCTTGTTTTTATTTTCTCTGCAGGCATTCTTGAAGGGTGGGCGGCCACTCCTACTCGGCCATGGCCTTTCGGCGGAGTTTATCGATGCTATGGAACACAATGCATGCGCAGAGCTCGACGAGGCGGTAACTCCGGTTTACGTCTTGATACAAAATGTCTATGCCCGCAAGAGGCACTAACCGCTCTCATTTTGAATGCGGCAGGGTGTGCTTTCTTCGTGTGTACATTTTTCCGATGTGGATTGTTCAGCATTACATCCAGTGTACTATACTCAGAGCATATTGTATGACTTTACTATGTATGCTACATACTTACATGTGATACATCTAGTTCATCATTTATAAAAATCGTCAAGCACCTGCTTGCATGCAGCACAAACATCATGGTTCAGCGTAGGAATCTTGCTGGTCCCTGGTATGATTTTTAGGTCTTATTTTCAAATAAAGGTGAGTTTGAGGTACAGTCCTAATGGCTGGTACCGACCCCGGCGAGGAGCCAAGGAGACGCAGTGAGTGGACTTAGCCGAGGGTAGGGACCAGTCATGACCAGTTCCTGACCACCCAGGATCATTGTAACCGCCTCAGATTTGAATATCTGTATTGGGCCGTCAGGGACAGGCTTCTTGCTACCTCCCTGCTAGCGTAGCATCACGGCGACTTGGCAATCGCCGGGCCCGCGATTCAGATGCAGGCGCAAGCATTAAATTCTTGGTTTCGAATCAGCGCACTTTTAGGTCCTCTCCGGGTCAATGTCCCGAGGGACCTCCGTTCTAGGGAAGAGGCGGGAAGAGAACAAGGGTTCACGTATGCAACGTATGATAACAATGAATGACTGATGCTTATGAAACGATAGGCGAGACTCGATAGCGATAGGAGGGATTGGCGAAGGCGCGCAGTTCTCTGGCCACAATGCCAACTTAATCTGTTGGGTCAAATCAAACCGACTAGCACAAGGGGAAAGCCTCTTATAGAACAAGGAACTACATGTGCAAGTTGTGCTGCGGGACCGGGGGTTTTGCTACGTGCTACGTTTGTTGTGGCACCGAGAGCAAAGACAGAGTGATTGGCAGGGAAACGGGATGGCGAATTGGGAACTTCGTTGCACGTCCCGTGGACGGGTGGGGAAAATTGCGGTGCGGAAAGGAGCGCCATTCCACTCACTTCCCGCCGCTCAGATCCAAGGATTATGCTCCGTTCCTCGCTACGCCACAGAACCATATTTACTCACCTGATACACATCGGATATGACCACCCTTCTTGGTATGAAGCCCAAACTGTGGCCTAGGACATTGAATTGGTGGGATCCGGAAC
>JBBPSX010000089.1:11107-21530 GCA_038093815.1 Neoboletus cf. brunneissimus | reverse complement strand
CGACTGACATGCTTCGTGTTTTTGATGTGGGCTTACGCCATGAAATAGTTGGACAAACGCCGCGAAGGCTTTTTTCTTTGCCACATCCGCCGAGGAATTTACAGGGTATCCTCAGCCTCCCTGCACATGTCTCACGAGGAATACCAGAGGATGCTTTAGCGTTGACTAGGGACCCTCGACCACTGAAAAGTAAGGCGAGGGATTGGGTTCGTTGGATTATCGTATGCTTACGGCTTCATAGTGGTACTTGATGGACCTGTAGCATGTGTAGTGAAGGAGGGCAGCGGCAAGATGATCCCTATGCCTGAGGGTCTGCTTTCTCCCCCATCACGATTTGACGAACAAGTGCAATGGGGAAAAGATGACACTCTCCGGGTGCTTCATCACGGCATGGTAAACGTTGCACGATCCCGCATATTCGATGATGATGGTGATGGACGGCGTTGGATTTCAGGTTACACAAACGATCGAAGCCACTTACCCTACTTGTGCTGCATTTGCGGACCAAGATACCCTCGTGACTGGATCGGACGATTCCTTGGTACGCATTTGGCACCTGTCTCACGCGCCTCCGTCAATGTCGCCCTTCGTGGGTTCGACGACGGCCAAGACACGCAAGGGACAAGAGCCCTCGCTGACGCTCGTCCATCTCCTGCGCAAGCATAGTGCTCCTATAACTTGTCTTAACGTATCCAGAGCTTGGTCGGTAGTGATCAGTGGCAGCTTGGACGGGAGTGCTATTCTGTGGGATCTCAATAAGGGTCTATACGTTCGATCGATTTGGCATGCTGGTGGAGATTGTTCGATCGAAAACGTAGCCGTGCATCTCGTCGCGATCAACGAATCCACGGTGCGCTCGGACGGTGACATTGTTTTACCTATCTCACAATCGAGACCAGGGTTACATTGCGACGTGTTCTACACACTCTTTATGGCTGCATACCATCAACGGGCGGCCGATTGCGAGATTAGATCTCACGACGAGCGCGCCTCGCACACGGTTACCTTGTGTGACAGCCGTCGCCTTCCACGAACGGGATTATTCTCACTTGGGGGTCCTCGCGACCGGTCATACAAATGGTTCCGTTTCGCTCTATACCTGGAATGCGGAAGACACTCCCAAGGGTGCTCGGGCTCAATGGGGTTTCCTGAAGCTCCGTGGCTTGGAAGCGGTGAAGAATGTTTCTGCGTCCGTCACATCCCTCGGCTTCATCGGGTAAGTCGTATTTCCTGCAACCCCCCCTTTTTAGCTGAGACGTGTGGTTCAGTGAGACGCTGTGGGTCGGGGATTCGTCGGGAAAAACGGTCCGATGGGTTCTTCCTGATTGAAAGAGACCTGATTTGCATGGGTCGTGGAAGTCTGAGTTTTATACCACTGTACCGTGGGCGTCGTTTCTTGGTGGTGTCGTTTGTTATGCTGAGGGACGCATTTCTTTCTGCAGATAGATGATTGCATATTTCCTGAGATCATGATTGTTTTGAAAACGAAATGTGTTATCAGTCGGGACGACGAGATGATGTCCGGACTTGCCTTGTGTGTGGTTATTGTCGACACGAGCACGTCGGGGTAATCGTCTCCTTCAGACATGGCGGCCACCTTCGTAGGAACAGAACGACTGTCTTCTGATCTCGAAGCTTGGGTCTGGTTCGAGGAGACTAGGCGGACACTGCATTCCGAATCAGGGTGACAAGTCGAAGCCCTGGTCATCAGGATCCTTCGATTGTCCCTATCTAATGCAGCACTTTCAATAGAATACTGCTGCCATGACGGAATCCTCATGTGGTCATCACTTGATAATCTTCAGTTTCCCCCTCAGGCCGAGCAAGATGCCTTTGCTCATAAAGTAATTTTTTCCTCCCTACGAAACGTGGTCGACATCCTCTCCTACTGTCTCTGTTGGCCACAGTTACTTTTTCTTTTTGCTTCGTGAGTTCAGTTTTGCGACGTTGCTTCGGTACGGATATCCCAGTATGTCTCCAAGGGTTAAATGGAGGTATTGGCGCTAAGCACTGGACCTTGAAACTGTCGTTGAAGGTGGTTCGTCCTAGCACAGAACCCGAACATCCGGGTCAGATTTATATGTCTATACAACTGTCAGATCTAACAGGCTCAGGTCGCGTTCGCGATGACAGTCACCTACTATCGACATAATTCAATTGCAAGACCAAGTAGGGGACTATCTAATCCTGAAAGCACTCACCTGCGGACATTTCAGAGGTTTACTCACTTTCCCACTGTCTAACGGACATTGAACATCACAGGATTTCATCGGTTGTGATTCGTGAAGAGGTATCAAGGTATTGGTGTTTAAACGATTAACTCAACCCCCACCGGCTGGCAACGTATAATTCTTAGCGAACGCATATTTTGTCAAACGGGGCAGACTCAACGGCAAGATACATATCCGTTGTTGACAGTCCCATTACGTGCACAGCATCCATAGCGAGGACATGCACCGCATGTCATGCCCGACGGCAAGAGGCCCGTTGGGCCAGAGGAATGGTACGGATGACGTTGGTTCCGATACCAGATACACTGCCCGTCGATGACAGGATTATTGCCAACGGACCCAAAGTCAATACAGTTGGCGGTACAGGCAACTTGGAACGATAAGCTGATCCCCGCCGCCACTGGCAGGAGAAGACTAGCCTGAAACACGAAAGGTCTACATAGATCGGTTCGTCCTGATGATGACATCCAGCGGATCAATTATGACGTTAATTCAATAAGTGTCAGGCCATCAGGCCTTGAAGCATTTGACTAGTAGGATGGGATGCCCACTCAGACGCAGTCACCCACCGACAGCTGCAACGTTTTATCTATGTTTAGACTAGCAAACCACGAACACAGCGCCCAGCTCTAAAAGGTATTCTACTTTGATGCGAAGTCGGTGATCGGTACGTGCCAGGTGATCTGTCATCCAAGATTCTTCCCCGGCACCACGGGCCGGGGGATGGTGTAGCGTTGATATGTTCACCAGGTACTGAGATGGGATAGATTGGATCGGAATTAGGTACCTTACAACGTCATTTGCTATCCTGATCAATCAAGTGTTCCCTGTACATGTAGGCTGTCAGTCCTGAGTTTGGAATAGGTTGGATCGGAATGAAAAACGAGGTTATTTACAGGTACCTCTTATCAACCCCGATCAGAGAAGCATCCGCTGTCAGTTCCAAGTTGGAATTGGAATGCAAAGACGAGGTCATTCGTGGGTACTCTAAAACAACGTCTTATTATCATTCTGACCGCGTGACCCGACCAAAGAGTATTCGTTGGCTAGATGATATCGAATGCAAAAACGAGGGCATCTGTGGGTACTCTAGCGCAACGTTTCATCATCCTGACTGATGATATATCCGTTGTCAACCACATAGATACGCGTCGAAATAAATGGATTTTCCGGGAGGCAGGTGGCAGGCTTCCGTCAGACACGTACGTATTATACCCAGAAGGAAGTGGTAGTGTTCCGACGAACGGGCAAAGGATACCGATCTATATCAACGGTTCGCAGCACTTCCATCCCATCAAATATCTTACTTCATACGCAAAGACTGCGCCACAGGGGTATAGGTGGTCCCGACGAGACTTTCAGGCCTGAAATATCGCGACATCTGGAATTGCGTTTGAATTGTTAACTTGTCGGCTACTGAGAATGGTGGAAGGCGGAATGGTGACGTCGAACGCGGTAGTTATTGAAATATTCGGTGGCACTGGTCTGAAACTGGTGGATTGCTCAGAACCTGCTTCACGAACGTCGAGAATCACTCTAACAGCAGCGACTGAACTTCTGAGGTACTCGCGTGGGACTGCGCGTGAGTAGTTTGTCGCTGAATTTACGACTGCCGAGAGCATGAACGCACTCACCCCACTGCGAGTGCCGTCACGGCACCCTACAACATGTACCATGATGTTTCAACGGGCACTGGAATTAGCAATGCTTAGAGGAAAGTGGCCAATGGCCCCGTACCTGTAAGGACTTTACCTGCGTATGCAGCCAGGAACAACAACCAACGCACTCGCTGGATGTCGGACGAAGAGGAAATCACGCAATGCGGTCCCCTAGAAAGAACCTTTAATGTATATTGTACAGGGATACTTACCCGAGATAAGGCCGGTCATACTCAGACTACAAGGAAGCATATATCTAGCCACAGTTACGGTATAGCGATCCAACAAGGCGTATTACGCACCCTCCATCAAGGACTCACGAAAAGGTTCGGTTGTTTCTGCGCATTGCCAGCGATCTGATACAAAAAACTGTGTCATAATTTTCAGAAAAGTTTTGCAATGGTACGTTTCCATGACCTGCGTTTGGTCGGAAATGCTCGAACCCTTGAAGAATCTCAGCTGAAGTTTTCATGCTCTGAAGTTGGTCCACGTACACGGCCATATCAACATCAGGACACCCCACGTTCTGGGGCTAGGATTGGTGCTTGTCTCTTGTGTGGGGCATGTATCACCAGTGGTGCACTCAAGATAGTAGCATTAACAAGAACCAAGTGACGCAAACAACGCCAAACTAGAGTTGCAATCCACCAATTTTTGTAAAAGTCGCTGCAATAGACTGATGCATGTCTTTGTCGTGGGCGGAGCGGAAGGATCTTCTCGGCTCGCTGCTGCAGGCTCGCGATGACGACGAAGAGGGGATTGGGCTTGACCGCGTTCTACATGGTCAGAATACAATTGGCAAGACGTGTGAGTTCTTTTCGTACCCCCAGCCAACCGATCGATCATACTTCTCAATTAAATGCAGCAAAAACCATCAAGATCGATTTATTGCGATTTACCGACAAAGATCTTTCCGTACTCGGTACCTTAGATCGTGGCCAGTTCGGTGTCGTTTGTCCCATCACTTATGCTCGTGTTTTCCCTACTGACTTCGGACCCCAGATTGACGTGGTCAACTGTTGGCTCGATGGACGCGTTTATGTTCGCAAGTCGATCGAAAGGGCATTCGCTCTCAGATCCCGTGAGGTAATCTACATCAATGGATAGTTTTACTGTGCTCGATTCAGGCTTGAACAGCAATGCTCTCCGCAAATTGAACGTGATGTTTTATTACTTGCCAAGCGTAGTAACACCGCGTGGGCACCTCATCTTTTGTGTTCGTTCCAGACCTCCACGCACCTCAACCTCGTCATGGATTATGCCGAGGGGGGCACGTTATGGGACGTGCTTGAATCCAGTCCTCATGGCGGCAGAGTGTTGGAAGCTGATCTGGAATGGTGGGCTCCCCAAGCCGTATGTGCGATGCATTGGTGTCACTCTCAAGGATTTGCCCATCGGTAGGCCTCAGTTTGAATGAGCTGGATACTACTTGAACTACAATCACACAGCGACATCAAACCCCATAATTTTGTCCTGACTTCAAGTTTTCATCTACGATTGATTGATTTTGGTTCGGCAGCACCCCTATCTCCCCCAGAACCGGATGGAAGCCGGAACATCCCGCAACGTCATTCACTGGTCCCTTGTGGCACATGTGACTATATTTCGCCCGAAATTCTGCAAGCACACGAGGATGCTCTACTTGCGCTTGAACTTTCTGATCAGTCTCCAGCCTCTCGTGGCTCTGAGCAGCTGGCTAGCACATGTGGTTTGGAAACAGATTGGTGGAGCCTTGGAGTCATGCTCTACGAGCTAGTATATGGTATAACACCATTCTTTGCCAATGATATCAGAACAACATACCTTAGGATTATGGACCACGAGGTCTGCTTTTCTCCATTCGTTACTATTGCTATGATCTGATACACCTCTAGACTAGCTTGCGGTTCAACAAGTCCATCCCTATCTCGGAATCCTGTCGCGATCTGTTGCAACAGTAAGCCTAGATCTCGTAGATATTTCGGCGACGTGTCTGACATCCTGAAGATTTTTGACCTCCCGTGAACGCAGGCTCGGTCGTCGTAGTGTGCTGGAAATCACCGAGCATCCGTTTTTCAAGTTCACACGCTGGGCAAGCGTTGGAACGGGTAATACATATTTATTTGATGTTTAGTTCCCTTTAGTAACAGCGGGTTTCTAGATGACGCCCCACCGGCGCTTCACGTGCCACACTTCACATATACAACGTCTGCTACTGGGGCATCTTATTGTGCACCGCCCGAGCCCCAAGATGAAAGCGTTTCGCATCCATTCCATTTTTCTGCGTTGTTTCAATCGTCCGTGAGCACGTCTCCAAGCTGGTCCATTTTACGCTCAACCCCTCGCGTCACTCCTGAATCTGGATCTCCCAAAACCGAGGCTTCCTTTATTGGATTTTCTTGGGGACCAACAAGAGAAGCATTTCTGCTGTCGGATGGAAGCACGAGTCGGAGAGCGCCGGAGGTCCTGAAAACTCCTCGACCTCTGCTTCCTGTTCAAGTCAGCCGCAGTCCACCACATGGACGGAGTGAGGCGCCGTCTGACCCCCTGAACACATTCACGACCCCCGTTCGTCGGCATAACGTGACTCTCTATCACACACTCCCACGGACGAACACAATCGGTCGCACACCGACGCGTCGCGCGGTTTCCGATCGCGAAGCGATGAGGCAACTTGTGGATTGTATAGGCATGAGCGCGCGAAAAAAAGTGCTCGCCAGTGGCCGAAAGCCTCGAATCCTCGATTCCATGAACCAGAACCGAACGGTCTCTATCAGGAAAGAGCTCAGATTTGGACCGCCGCCCGTAGTAAGCGACACCGACAGAGCATATAGCGACTTGCCACCTGTCCTTGTTATTTCGGAGTCCGAGGCGACAGAGTCAGGATCGGAGGGGCCTCCGAGCCCAAGCCCAAGCCCGCGCCCTGGATCAGCAATGTCAATGCTGAGTCGTAGAAGTACCACACCGACGGCCACCGTTTCTCACCCCTTGCTAAATTTACCATCGTTTTCGCTGTCTGGAGTATTCCGATCACAGGAATATGACCAGGATGTGGGTGGAGATTGGGATGATGATACCTTCTCTCGGATGGAAAATAGACATGCAGTGTTGGTTTCACAGTTGTACAGTATGCAAGCACAGATAGATCATCTTAAGGAACTCATCGAGCCATAAGGGCGTTCATCTCCTCGGTCCGATGAGTTGGGTCTTTTGATGAATTTGGTGGCTACCCAAAACCTACGGTATAGCTCTCTGATGCACGTGTGGTTTTCGGAACCGTATCCGCGAGTGGGTAATTAGAGCTAGAAGATGACACAACTTTTGAAAGGATCAATTGCCACTGGCACGGTAAACCTTACCGCCGACGAAGAAGCAGATTCCAGCCGATGGGAAGCCTCCCAAAGCTATTATGCGACAAGTTGGACCCTGCTCCAGATTCGCACAAGGATCGATATCGCTTGTAATCTCAACCATCGCACTGTCGCATCCCGTGCAAGCCGCGATACCTGGGCAACAACGTCCGCTGACGTGTAACAACCACCAGGTCCTCTGCCGCGGAGTCGTCGACCAGTTTCGCAGCACTTATTCTTGCCTCACATACTCTCCTTCCTCTGGACCATCTTCGCTGGGTCGAGCTAGCTCTCATATGAGACCCTGTCTCGAAGGTATGTCATGCCGGAACTACTTTAAACAAACACAGATAAGCCTCGAATCGCCCTTGCTGGCCGCATCTGCCACTGGTGTGCAACGTTAAGGCGCTTGACGACACTACCACAGACCTTTGAGAGCTATAATTGGAGGAGGAGTAGCAAAAAGGAAACTAAGGACCTCCGTCGGACCTCTCAAACTACTAGCTACACTGGTGGCCCTCAATTTGTTGATGTGCATTGGGGTGTGTGTTCCGGACTCGTCAGTGGCGCAATGTCGTAACTGATACGTTGCGGGGTATATGTAGATCCCTGCGCCATATGCTATCGCATGTCATCTCAAAATTTGTTTTTTTGCCGAACAACTCGGCTGTGAAATGCTCACACCCTGTCAGGATGTTTGCATCCTTCCTTTCGCAGCTCTTCGATCGCTTGGGCCATGCTAGAGTCCGCACGACTGACACCGATGATCTATTTAAACGCTTTTAGATTCGAGTTCCCGGTTCTGCACTGGCAAGGAAGCCCCTCCACGACCTTCACGACTCGACGATTCCACGATGACGGGATTCGTATACTCGCAAAGCATTGAGCACTGTGTTCGCGTTCTTTACCTGTATATGAAGACCGACTTCGCCACCGTCCTTATCCCGACGGTAAGCACCGACCTAGTCACTACTATGGTCGTGCTCGTTCATCTTGACAATGTTTTTAGACCTTCTTCGCTGCCGCTGCCGCCCCCCTTTGCGACATCAGGCAGCTTCCCGCTGTAATATTTTGGATTTGGTTACATCTCTTACAGTTCGAGGCCGCAAACCAGTTGGTCGACCCAGAAGAAGATGGAAAGAACAAGTCCTGGCGTCCAATTCCTGCTGGCCTCATTAGCGTCAGGGACGCTAAAATCCTCCGTTGGGTCCTCATTCCGGCATGCTTGTGGCTTTCTGCCTCATACAGCACCTACTTGTTCACCGTTAGCGTGATAACTGCATCGTTGATCCTTTGGTACAACGAACTGAAGGGTCACGAGCACTGGTTCTCCAAGAACGTTATGACTGCGTTAGGCTATTCATTGTTCGAACTAGGTGGAACTCTCGTCGCTGGTAGGCGTACCCGCTACTTGTTTGCCCGTCATTTACCATACGTTTACAGGATGTGACAGATCCACCATAGAGCCAGTTGCGCTGATTGCCGTGGTTATGAGCATGGTGATATTTTCTACGACTCTCCATTGCCAGGACTTCAAAGATGAGGAGGGCGACCGGTTAATAGGAAGAAAAACACTACCCATCGTATTCCCCTCTCTGGCCCGAACCTCGGTCATGGTCGGGTTGCCTCTTTGGTCTGTTTGCTTGACGTGTTTGTGGAAGGTTGATGTGATATGCGGCGCGGCGTTTGTCGCGTATGCTAGTATGGTAGGCATGAGGTTCAAGCTGCTCCAGAGTGCCAAGGCGGACCGGAAATCGTGCCAGCTATACAGCGTAAGTCGTCGGAGATTAGGCTGTTCTTCCGCACATGCTTACCGATGTGGTTCACAGTTGTGGTTCTCTCTTGCTCATCTGTTACCCGGATATTGGCGGCTTTTCTATGGCACTGGAACTTGTTTTTCTCCTTTTTAGTTTTCAGGGATGATGTACCATCAGCTCATGTCTGCAGGGCAGGCATAACCCTAACGTTCATCTATGCGCCTATCTCCGTCTGTTGTACTACATATTAGTCCGTGGAACTGGAATGGTCCCGAAATTTATCACGACATATTTATGCACTTTTCCCCTCACAACACCTCGATATGCTATTCGCGGTGTGATTCGTGCCTCGGAAGCTACTTATCAACGACAGGGGTCAAAAGTAAGGTTTCAAACTGTCCCGAGCCTGCACAAATCACATCAGAATCCGACGTCCTCTTGGCTCAGGAGATTGTCGGTCACGAGGCTGTCGCTCCAAGTTCCCCGTGGGCTGTGGCTAGTCCAAGGTTGCCGGTTCTGTTGCCATCTGTCAAAATAATCCCTATGAAGATAGCCGGCTCTCCAATAAGGGGAATTGTCACTTGCCAGTGTGTTGGGCAAGGGACCCGGTCTATCGACGCAGTGACGCGCCGTATGTAACCCACGCATGCGGCGCTTGTCTTCTGTCGAATGCCACGACTGGCAGCGCCAACTGTAGTGAGTCGATCGTCCAATTGATCTCGAGTCGGATCCTTTAGCATGTTTTACCCTACGTGGCTCCACGGACTCAGAGCAGCCAGTCGCCGTACCAATGCAGGGGAGGTTCGTGTGAGTATACGTGCATGAGAAAAAAAATCTTCTCAGTGTTTCCGAGTCTACCATGGTTTACCTTCAAGTTGCAGGTGTGTATCAGCTGACCCTATCCGTGGGAGGTTTGGTGCGCCTAGGCCCACACCGTAGGCTTACCGCGAGTGTTTGATCCTAATCCGCCAAATTCAAGTTTACATAAAACTGGGTCTACGAAGGTGGATATGCCATCACGGGTACATGGCGAAATCTAATCAAAGACAGTTCAAACCCAAAAGGTTCGCTTGAAGATCAGCTCATCTGAGCACATCCAACCCAGTGCAAAATCAATGTCTTCCTTTTTTTAACGTGTGTACATGCTGAGGAAGGAAACACAGATTCAAAATAGTTGAAAATCACCGAACGAGATCGAATGATTGGTGTTTGGTAAGTGCTTATCTTGAAGACGAATGCTAAACGCTGACTTCTTTCGCTAATGGCACCTCGTAGACATCGCAAATTATATGTCGGCATCCTACTATACCTGACAATGATTTGGACTCCAGAACACAAGGTGAGCATGTCGTCTCCTTCCGTCCTGTGTGGGAGAGGGCTTACGAACTGTTGTTTTATCTTACCAAGATGTATCCAAAAAATAAATAAACAAGAATGGTATTCTGGAC
>JBBPSX010000088.1:9358-21563 GCA_038093815.1 Neoboletus cf. brunneissimus | reverse complement strand
CATGTCCCCCCCCCCCCCCCCCAGCCAATCCTTTTTCCACGTCGACTGCTTCAAATGCGCAAAGTGCAACAACCAGGTCACCGCAGACACCAACCTGTTGCTCCTCTCAGATGGCTCCCCCATCTGTGCCGACTGCAGCTACAACTGCAACATCTGTCAGCAGCCCATCCTCGACGAAGCCATCATGACAGGAGACGACTCCTACCACGCCCACTGCTTCAAGTGCAAGGTCTGTCACAATCGAATAGACGAGCTGGTCTTTGCCAAAACCAGTCACGGCATATACTGTATGAACTGCCATAATGAGCGCATGGCAAAGATTCGACGTCATGCCCAGCGCAAGAGGGAAAAGGAAAAGGCCGCAAGTCTCTCCACTTCCACGCGCGATCGCGAAGCCAGGGAATGTCTCCCCGACATCGCCGTGAGTCCACATCCCCCACATCCCATCCTTCTAGATTCGTTCACCCCCGATCAGCCTTCCTCTCAAAATCTATCCCCACCTTCCTCACTTCGCTCCAAAGCATCCGCCCCAGCTCTCCGTGACGCCCCCTCCACCCAAACACTCCACGTGTCTCTTCGCGAGGTAACCTCAACTCCAACTCGGACACAGAGATCTCCCTCTCCCATAGATCGCACCCCTACCCCCGCCAATGGCACCCAATCAGCTGTCTCCACGCCAACAGAAAGACAACGAGATTCACCATCACAGCCGACGTCATTGCATCCGTCAGAACAGCCCCAGTCTTTCGTCATGACAATCGCCCCTCCCGACGTCAATCACCGTCTCCCGGAATCACCCACCTCTCTCAATAGCAATCCACGTTCGCCAACGCCAACAAACGCAAACGCTCACAGTGACCCCCTGTCGTCCGGAGTGCCCTTGCAATCTGCACCAGCCAACTTGACTGGCAGCAGTT
Source organism: Neoboletus cf. brunneissimus (assembly GCA_038093815.1). Classification (NCBI taxonomy): domain Eukaryota; kingdom Fungi; phylum Basidiomycota; class Agaricomycetes; order Boletales; family Boletaceae; genus Neoboletus; species Neoboletus cf. brunneissimus. The sequence goes on along the minus strand of JBBPSX010000088.1, from coordinate 20,646 downwards.
CTCACCTCAGCCCCATCTCCGCCAATGCTCCTCCGGGCTTGCTGCAACGGCGGAAGAGCTATGACGATGGCGTGCGGCCCCTGAACATCCTTTTAGGTAATAGTGGCGCGAATCAGGACAAGAAGGACGTCCCCGATAAACCACCTTTTGGTGGTCTCAGCGTCCCAGGCCAAACATCTCGAGCTGACAGACGGCGGTCGATCAACCCCGGCCTCGCTCTCCAGTATAAGGATGCCATTCCCAACTCTGCACCCCCCGACATGGTCCGCTCACAAACCTTTCCCGCTCGCTCTGGTTCCCCAATCGCGCCATCACCCTCAAAGGCGTACTTTGACGATTCTATCGTTCAACGAGGCTCAGATGCCACATTGCTACGCGATAGCTCCTCTGGTTCCACAATCTATCATTCGCCATCGTCGTCGCCGGCAGTGCCGGAGAATGGGCGCGTGACCCCAGAGTCGGCACGGACACGCTCTGTGCCGCATGATCACCCCTCTGCATCCTCAACATTACACCCCACCCCGTTGCGTTCTGCTCCTCGCCCAATTGTTACCCCACCCCGACGTTCAGATAGTCTGCGCCGTATCAACGGCACGAATGGCGTCAACGGTCACAACACGAATGGTCGTCCGGGCTCTGCAAAGCCCCCTCGTTTGGATGGACCACCATCCGGAAGGTCGTCGCCGCTGGGTTGGAATGGCGATCGAACGGGAATGGTGGCACCTTCTTCGCCTTCGCACAGGGCGGACGTACCTCACGGAGTGGAGAGTGGTACGGATACTGAAGCTGAGAGTTCGAATGGCAGGAAGTCAGACGACGACGTCGACGCCCCTGTCGGTTCGCCTCCTCTCCCTCCCCCGAAGCCGCGCCCAGCAGCTCTAAAACTGAACATTGACCCAGACGTTTCTGCCATCTCCCAACAGGATGGCTCTAATGAATCATCGCCAGTCGAACGTACCTCCATCTCAACATTCATCGCTCCGGCGTTGCCACCAATACGGTTTTCCATGTCCGGCGCGGACTTCTCGGATTTCCTTAAATCGGTCGGCGGTATACCATCGCTCAAGTCATTGGACGAAATTGCACAGCAAGAGGAGCTGCCATCCAAATCTCCGACATCTATAAATACGCTCGTGCCTCGAGACGTAGGGAAGCCGCCGACCGACCTCGCCGAAGCCGCCCCTGGCAACTCTTCCACAACTTGTGGTCTTGTGGTGCCTTCTTTGTCAGCCGATGACACGGAAGCTACCGATAAAGTGCCAAATTTGACCAACCAGTTTTCTCCTAGGGGTCGCGCTGCTTCCGAATCCCAGGCGCCCCCGAGCCATAGCGTACCCAAGCGAGAGCGACTCGACTCCAATGCCTCCCTGGATATCCTTTCCCCGACGAGTCCCCCGACGACTCGAATCACCATCACTCCCCCCACCAACAACTCGTTACCGCCACCTGCTACGACCGACACGCACGACCTTGTTGTTCATCGTCTACACGAGGCACTCTCTGACGCAAATGCGCGAGGCTCACAGCAGCTCCGGTTCGAAAAGGTATTTGTCGAAACTATATTGATATCATTGGAGCAGAGACACAAGGAGTACACGGAACTCAAAGACAAGTATGACAAAACCAAGGTAAGATCGTGTCCACCGATCTTTGCGCCACATTTGACGTTGTGCGACAGCGAGTGAGTGAGCAGTGTATGGACGGGCTTACTGTGGCACAGAAGGAGTACGATCGCGAGCTCGTGGCACGCCGTAACGCAGAGTCAGAGATTATTCGTTTGCGAGTCTTGCTTTCTGGTCAAGCTGCCAAGCTTACCGCATTGACGGGCGAGACCAACCGACGGGAGGCCCAGCGACAATTTTCAGAGGAGCTCACTAAAAACCTTGATCGACTCGAAAAGGATCTCTCCAAGCTAAAAGCGGAACGAGATGTTACGTTAGCAGAGGTCGAAGAGCTGTGCTCCTCAAAGAGGTATGTATCACGTCGTATCCACCCTCACACAGCTCGCTCACTGCTATGCAGCGCGCCCGGCAATGTATCCTCAGGGGAAGTTTCCGCCGCTCAGCTGAGCCGTTCATTAACGATGCGGCTGGACAACATAAAGAAGCAATACCAACACGAACTCATACCACTCACCCAGCAACGCGAGACGCTTATCAGAGAGATCACCGAACTCAAATCGGCGCGCGAGCAATTCCTGGAGGAGACGACAGTGCTTAACGTTCGGAACGAGGAACTCGCCCAACTCAGCGCTCAATATACTCGACGGATGGAGGTTGCCCAACCTAATGTGCCACCAGCAGCGAACGTGTCTCCAATGAAACCAGAGCCCGTGTTACACGAAAAGAAGAGCATGTCGTTCGATCGGGGTCGACCAACGCTAGAGCTCCCAACTCCGCTGCAACCGTCGTTCAGCACGGGACCGAATACTAGCCCATCGATGCTCGTCGATGATCGCGAGATCAAGGTGATCCGGGTACCGAAGCCCGAGTTTCCTGATCCAATGTCCACTGTCAAGCACGGCATATTCAAGTGGCCAGGCTACCGGGTGAGGGACCAGGCGTTTGCAGCCTCGGATCCTAGAAGCAAGAGTAACTTTGAACACAATTTCCAACCAGCAAGCGCTATTCGGTTTACGCGCTGTGATCACTGTGGAGAGAAGCTGTGGGGTGGATCACATTTCCGTTGCACGAGTGAGTTTTCTTTAGCGGATGCGTCTTTGGCGGTCTGCTCAATTGCTGTTTAGCGTGTCACATCAACATTCATTCACGATGCGTGAATCAAGTCCATCTCGCGTGTTCTCAGCATCCTTCACGGCCGCGGGAAGACTTGAACGGGGTCGTGCAACAACGTATGTGTGATATAATGTGCGAATGGGTAGCTTGTGCCTCACGTATTGGTAGTTCCCTCAATGTTTGGTCGCGACCTCGCTGACCAGGTCAAATATGACTTGCGATGGGGCGAGCGCAAGGTTCCTGTCGTTGTGGAGAAGTGCATAGAAGCTGTGGAGACGCTAGGTGAGTTCCTGTTTCAGTCAACACAGCCACCCGTTGATGTGTCCACAGCCCTTGACTTTGAGGGGATTTACCGCAAGACGGGAGGCTCGGGCCAAACCAAGATGATCACACAACTTTTTGATCGAGGAGATTATACAGCCTTTGATCTAAGGGACACCGACCGATTCAACGACATTTGTTCGGTGACGTCTGTGCTCAAGACCTACTTCCGCTCGCTTCCAGTTCCCTTGTTGACGTACGACCTCCATGAAGAGTTCATCGCTGCCGCTGGAATGAAGGATTCTGTGGTCAAAACAAAGCAACTTCAAGAGCTGGTCAGCCGTCTTCCGTCCGAACACTATCACACGCTCCGGCTTCTCCTGTCCCACCTGCATCGGTAAGCGTCGATTTGAAAGTCTGTCTGGCTTCCAAATATAACAGATTGACGAATAACTGCGCAGCGTGCGAGAGCACAGTGACTCGAACCTGATGAATTCACGCAACTTGGGTGTCGTCTTTGGACGTAAGTATCGGCCGCTCGGATCGCACACGTGCTCACCCTCGTCTCCATCGACTTAGCAACACTGATGTGGTCGAGGGACCCCGGTTCAGAATTCAGCGATATGGCCGGTAAAGCGCTGATGGTCGAGTGGCTCGTGGAAAACGCCCCCACGCTCTTCTCATGACCCCCGGCATCACCGGACTGGCATTCTTTTTCCATCCGTCTTTGAAGTCGACGCCATTGGTTCCTCTTTCATTTAAACCTATTGTATTCGACCTATTCGACCACATGCTGTATAACCCTTTCCAATTAAATTATTAGATCTCCCTATTTTTTTTTTCTTTTATCACTGTGGGTTTGGCAGGACGACGACTCGACCGCTTCGTTGCTGACATTCGTGTCTTTGAGAGCTACCACCACCCTCTTTTTTTTTCCCCTTGTTCTACTTCACATGTCCCTCACGTTGGCCGCCCCATCTTTCAGGCCTGATACGTTCGATCCCTCTCATTTCTTGTCCTCGTGACATGGTTACCAGCATTCGTTATTTTTCGCCCTCACACACAGACTCTCACTCGCTCAAGCGTGCACTTCATTCGTATTTCATCTTTTTTTTGGATACCATATGGACTACCAAGTCGGTCGTCGTCTCGGGTGGAATGTAGATGGGTAGCCGGAAACACAACTTGACTTTGTTCTCCCCCCCAAAAAAAAGGGGGGAAAGGGATGCGAAACGAAAGCGAAAAGCAAGCGAGTAAAAAAAATCAGGTTTTTAGTATCGCCGTGAAGAAAAGGGATACAACGTGTACGATGTAGATTCGGTGAGATGGTGACGGTGACGAGTTCGTTATAGAAACGAACGTGACTGAAGCGAGGACGAATGCGTACGCCGCCGATAAATGTGTATCTACATATATGCATATATCAGGGCAACTCGCGAGATCGGCGCGGTCGAGGGACAGTCTTGTCCGGTTTGAGCGTGCAATAGAGGAAATGTCGACGGGGACCAGATCCAGCAGCGACGGCGGCGACGCGAGACCCGAGAGGTGCGACCGCAGCGTCACTCCGGATCCCGAGCGAAAACATCCGGTCGAATACTGGTCCAGATTGCACGTCAGCACACAAGAGATTGATTTTTTTTTAAAAAAGGGCGGGCGGGGAGGGGAAAGGATGAAAGTCGGGCTTACATGTCGCCGTAAACGCTTTGGCTGTCGTTTGACATGCGAGATGGGTGAGTGACAATGGGGGACTGACGCCTTCGAGATTCCGGAGGTAGCGGTAGACCATCGAGGGTTGGCAAGGGCCTATAAGAAAGAGGGAGGGAGGTTGGCGTGTGTTTGGGGACTGGAGACGGTTGGGGGGGAGTGAATGAAATAAAAAGGACACGGACCGAATCGGAAGACGGCGTTGTAAGCCTGTCTCCATTTCTCTTCGAGTAGGCGGGCGCAGTTGGACGGATCAGGGCAAGTCAGACACTACCGAAAATGGGATGTGAGGTTGCCACAAGCAAGAGTTGGGTCGAACGCACGCATTGGTACTCCTTGGCTAGAGGCGTCAAGCCAAGCTTCAAGACGCGTTCGAGGAACCAGTTGCGTCTGGTGTTTTGAAAAAATATCCTTGGTGTTAGAATATCCAAGGAAGCGAGCATGGCGTTTTTGCGCACCGTTTTTCGAGTTTCAAGAGTGTTTCTTGGCTGAGTGTGCTCAACTCCTCTTCGGACCATCCCCCGGGATTATCGAGCACGAAACGGCTCGACTCGCGATAGAGCTCCTCTTCCTCGAAGAGCTCTGCGATGCGCATGGCTTTGATAGGTTTTCCAGCGGCGTGCGTGAGGAGGAAGGTTAGACATTCTTGCTGAAGTGCCGGAACACAGAGCTTATGTGAGATGTTCATAAGGCCTTCAACGTTGTTCCAGGAGATGTTGCATTGAAGGCTACACTATATTCAGACCATCATGCACGCAATCCACGACGAGCGGACGTACTGTGGATATACGAACTTGAGGAAATCATGAAAGATGCTAGCTTTTTCTTCTTTGAGGACGATGACAGCGTCTTGTTCGTGTGTACGGCGACGCCTCTTCACAGTAGCAAGGGTGTTTTGGGATCCTGCGCGGTTCACCTTGTGTTTGCCCTTGAACTCATGCTTGGCGTCTCCAGAGCCCTGAAGCTTGGCTAGACTCGCTTCACGCTCGCGTATCGGCTTCGCGGATCCAAGGTGTTCGGGCTCGCTCTCGCTTGTCTCGCTCTCACTTGCTGGAGGGTTCTCGATCTCCACAGGAGATGAGCAGTCGGACGCAGTGTCACTAGCACTGTCATGGGTACTATCTTCAGGGGTAAAAGACATGGCGGCGGGTGAGTCGGGAATGGACTTGCTTCCCGGGACAGAGGGTGGTTGGGAAATGGTGATAACAGAAGACATTGATGGTGGACGACCGGTCTCGAGCCAACCACCACTCAAGGCAGCTTCGAAGAATGGAGAAGCGAAGAAGAGGACCTCCTTGTGCGCCCTGTTAGAAGTAGTAAGATGAGCGCCAGGTCCCATGTGGTGCCTCAGTCAAGAATAACAAAAAAAAGTTTTGGGGGAAACGACCCACCAGAACGTGGTGCTCTCGACCACGATCTTGACGGTACCCGGAAATCTTCCCTTGCGGCGGGTGAAGGTGTCGTCGATCTCTATGGCTTGATCGGACTCGTACAGGTTCAGTTCGGTGACGAGGTCGTCGTTGTCACATTCCTCGAGCAGCCATGGCGGCGAACCAGAAGAACGGAATATGCCTGCCGCAGCCGCGTGAGTTTCGATGGGTGAGCTGAGAGACGCGGAAGGGTTATTGTGACCGCGCGAGTTGCGAGCGATGAGGATGTGGGTGGGATTGGTGCTCATCATGAGGCTGTCAACGTCGGAGTACGTGGTGACAACGGTACACCGCTTGGACCCTTGTTCACACTGCCGCTCGTCCGACCCCGGTGTCAATCACTCCGACGGTCATCATCGGGGATCCTTTGGAGCCGTATGCACGGGATTAGCGCCCAGCGGCCCTCCTTGATGAAAACGGCGACCTCCCCACCATACAGCCAGGTCCGATTTCGCCATTGCTGGAGACACTCGTTGCGCTGCTTTGGTGGTATCATCAAGTCGATCTAACTTACTCGTACCCCCTCTGCCGCACTCCTACAACGTTCTCTCTCATATCCTCGCCACCTAGCCTCGACTGTCCCTGTCCCTGATCGTTTCTTACATCGAGTCATTCACATAGGAACTGGTTGGGCAACGAACGTCCACCTGAAACAATCGATTATCGCTGTTTCATGACAGGAATTGAAATGTCTGTCGCTCGAATCGGAGATCCAGGAATGCGGCAAAACAAGAAAATCTAATCTATCACTCAGACAAAGCCCGAACATGGCCTTGTAGTGTAGCGGTTATCACTTGGGATTCTGATTATATCTTCCCAAGACCCAGGTTCGAGTCCTGGCAGGGCCTGTCGAGATTCCCCGCTACCTTGGTAGTGGATCTAGATTTTTCTTTGATGGAGGTGTAGCAGTGGTGAAAACCGACTCCCCCCCATTTACCAGCTCGTTGTCCTCGCGTACTAGAAATCATTGGTCGAGTGCTTTCGTTGCTGCATCTAGCCATCCTTTTATTATTGCTCACTGTCTGTCTCTCAGCGCAGAAAGGTTATTCGCACACACATATAACACATACGATGATTTTGTACTGCCAGTGAACAAACGAGAGAGTGAACCCCCCAATTGCAAGGTAGCGCTTGGTTCCATTCGCCGAACTGCGGGACGGACACAAGTTATACGGGACTCGCGTCGACTCGGGATCACCTTCTGACAGCTAAAGCACACTAGATCAAGCAACCAATGGGGTGTCATTTTACGGTGAATCACCAGAGCTCTGAAGTGAGGTTCCGATGTTGAATCACAGAACGTACAACTGTACCCCGTCCGGAGCAACACTGACTTCGGGATTTACAGAAACGTTCAGTTTACTGTTGTCGTAGGGGGTAGGGGCGTATTGTTTCCGTCGCTAACCTCCGGGAGCATATCTTAACGGTCGACCAAGTTGAACAAAACATTGGAACAATAGGGTCGAGTGCAACAACCCCTTCTCCTGCATTGTTGGATTCAGTTTGCCCCGTGCAAATAATTATCTCTTACTGGTTTTATGACCCGGGACCAACTATGACAAGCTCAGCCATGTCATGGAGACTTGTAGGAATCCCTACGCATCCTTGGAACCCTGTAATATTCACCGGCTCCTGGTGACTCAGACTTTCGAGCAAATCAACAACCTGTGGGTGATGTATAGTCCAAGTTATCCAACCTGGTCCATCTCTCTCCACGTGTATGTGTTGATATTCTCGTGGTGTTGGATTAACGCGGGCAGGGATAAAGAATTTCGATGGACACACGAGAACTCAATGTCTTCGTCCTCTCCGTGAAGTATGATTCACTTAGCTCTCCGGTACATTGTAATCTCGGAGAGCGGGGTTACACCAACGACCATTGTTGACGCTGGTGGTCTCTTTCCCTGTCTTCCATTGCACGGGGTGCGTCAAGAGATTGGGCTCTTCTGCCGCCTCAGAGATCTACAATCTTCGAACAGTTTTGTTCGTATTCTCCTTTTCCCCAATTTTTTTTTCATCCATACTATCCGTTATAGCGTCCACAAACTGATTGGGGGGATGTCGTTCACTGGACATCACCGAGTACTTAGCCAAGCTGTGTGCTCGTTCGAGCTCCGTCCAGCTGACGATATTGACGCAGCGGTAAGCGCACTCCACTAAATTAGTATGTTCTCGTTCTATAATGTGGAGGTCGAACATTCACAGCGCGAATGTCCTAGATCTGGTTAACTTGGTTATAACAAACTTTTGATCGAACAACACAGATCCAAAGGCTGCGATAATCATAGCACACAACTGTATCCTTGGCCAAGTGAGTGTGACATTTTCTCTGAAGCTCGGCACGTTAATTCGTGGTACGTAGTTGACTGCATCTCGGCGATTTTCTGTGATGGCCCTAGACCGTCTGCCGGACTGCTGACCCATTCCTTGGAATCCCCCTGTTTATGCGAAATACTTCCTGTCGATCAGCTCTATCGCTTTTCCAGGCTTCCCCTTCGAATGCGACCTGCGGAAAACGGCGAATACACTCTTGTTGAGTGGTACGTGCTTTAGCGACTTCCACACAATTTCTCTGACGAGCTACCCACTCTCCCTATTGGAGCTTATCGCCAATGAGGCTGTTGTGAGTGCATTGGATCGTTTTCATCACAAGGGAAAGTTTCTAACCATTCTATTCCAACATTGGGGCGAAAACTTTGCACCAACATCCACAGCGGTTCTCATGTCTTACGATACAGAACCTTTCCTACTAGCTTTCTTCCGCCACGACACGGTTGCCGTTCGCATGCGTGGCTTCTCGTAGAGGTTTCTTGCCGCTCAACATCTATTGTGCATGGTTGCCGCCTACCTGACCAAGTCTTCCGTGATGCAGCGCGGACGGATGCGAGCACGCGGAAAGCGCAAGCCATTAATGGTGGCCAAAACGATGTCCCCAGTGTCCCTTTCTATCCGGACTATGCCATTTTCGATGCATCGCTGACCGACTCATATGGAGCCAGTCCGCCAAAATGATGGATCAAAGCCAAGGTGGACCAAGGCAACGTCATAGGTCTCACTGGTGGTTTCAAAGTCGAGTTTCCTTTACACCATGTAGCAGAGGTAGTATAAATGTTGTTCACAACTAGTGAGATACATAGAATGCTAACCTGCATTTCTGTCGCCACCATGGATGAGACAACAGCATAGTATAGATGGAGGGAGTTCAGTGTGGACTGCGGGAACGATCACGTCAGGTATAAATTTCTCCCTCAAAGAACGGCCACGGTTCTCCGAGCCCGAGAAACAGTCACCTCTGGCAGGCTAGCTAATTATCCAATTCGAGGGTACCGTAACTTCCGTTTCAAAAGCGAGATGGGTAGCTCACAGATGATCAAAATCACTAGGAAGTAATGTTCTCAACCTCAATTTGAGCTAGTCTTCGGGGCTTCGTGACATAGGAACACATGATCGAGCTCGATGCATCAATGTCAGGAAACTGCAAGGCTCTCTACTCCATGAGTGTAGGGATTGTCAGAAGAATACGACTTTCTTCGGTTTGCTCGACGCCTGGTCTTTACCGAATGCTTTTACCATCCCTGTGTGCAAACCCGCCTTCACGTCAAGCCGTTTTCTGCGGCGATCTTCCCTCTTCTCGTCTTTTGACACTTCCGCGTTCTTTCGCTTGAGTGTATGGAAGTCATCTTCATCTGCACCAGCCCCACTCCCAGTGCCGAAGACCGTTGTCGCTGCTGTCCCTGATACATCTTTCTTCCGAAGTTCGCAGTCTTTTGCGAGGTGCGTTTTCTCCCCACAAAGCTTACAGCTTCCTCCATTGGGGTATATACCCCTTTCTTTGTTCTGCGGACACGCTGAAGCGAGATGACCCTTCCCTGAGCATACGAAACACGAGGCAAAAGGGAAAGGATCGAGAGGATCTTCTGGCTTCTTGCAATGGGATAACGTATGTTCCGCCGAACCGCATCTGTCCATCGTTTAGTGAGGGACGGCTTTCAAAGAAAGACACAAACCTGTAGCACATTCCGACTGTCGTGTTGACGTTCTTCTGACCGCCTCCGTCTCCTCCGGCTGCCCCGGGGCAATCCTTGGCAGCATGACCCTTTGTGCGACAGGCAAAGCATACCGTGTCAGCTTGACGGTCTGATAATCTCTTGAGCCGACGTTGCTCCGTGCGCCTCTTGTAACCGCTGACTGCAACATCTAGATAGAGACGGTTAGCCTTCCATGGCGAAGGACAGAATACAATACTCACTTTTTTCTCCTCCGCGTTTTTTCGTTATCTTGGACTTCTTCTGCCCAGCAGATGGTTTCCCTCCCTTTCTTTCTACGCCCATCTCTCCTTCTGCCTCGGTACCGCCTGACGTTTGTTCATCACTGCCATCCGTCCTTGATTTCTTTGTTCTCTTCCGTCTCTTCTGATGGGCGGAGTCCCCTTGATCTCCATCTACAGTTTTTACCTTGGATGGTGAGTGTTCGCTGGGTGTCGTCGTTAGATCGGTTGCAAAACCTGCTTCCAAGTAGTTGCGCTTTCGGTCAAAATTTGTGACACGAGTCATGATTGTCTCCACAACGTCTTTGAATTCGAACGTTTCGGAGCGATGTTCAACTTTATATGGAAATATAGCCCCTTTCCTGACTCCTTACTGACGGTGATTGGATGAGGATAGAGCAATTGTCGAGTCAGGTTGAGTCAGTCGGCCCTGGTGGCTCCATCGGAGGCTCGGCGAACCTAGTACTAAAACGATATTTCTAACAGGCACCTACATTTCACCATGACCTTCGTTAACAACTACACTCCCGAGCCAGAAATTCTCGAGAACGCATTCTATGGCCCCGAACCATACGATCTCAACTTCGTCCTTCCGATCCCTCAGGTGCTGCCTACCAATAAACTGCGACTCGTCCCGTTCATCCCTCGCATTCATGCTGCCGCCTACCTTGATGGTATCCGCGGACATGAGTCAATGTTCAGCCACATGCCCATTGCTCTTGAGCACCCGGCCGACTTCCTCCTATACGCGGAGAAGCGTCGGCGGGATACAAACGCTCTCCTGTTCGCAGTGCTCGATACCACCCGTCCAGACTCCAGTCATCCCGAGTGGGAGGGCTCGTTAGCAGGCTTGTTCGGATTCTTGGAAACCAACAAGACGAGACTCGTCAC
>JBBPSX010000087.1:3679-14919 GCA_038093815.1 Neoboletus cf. brunneissimus | reverse complement strand
GGTGAAATGGAAGCCGCTAGCAAAATGGACACAAATAAACAGCAACAGTAGTGTTTGAAAGAACTCCAGTTCCAACCAGAATTGGTACCGTACCATGCGAGCCTCAACGGCGAGGGTAAAGGTGCTAGTGGATCCACTTAAGGACTAACAGAAACAAAGTGGAGACAGGGTTAACGTGGCAGGGCTTGAAAATTCCAAGGATGTAGGCGATGTAACCAAGTGAGGCCTCAATCAAATATAAAATAAACACAAACCTAACTAACGTGGTGATGATTAAACGAGAGGACAGGACGCTTGTCTAGGTAGACGTCGTTCCAAAGAAGTTGGAGAGTCGGACTAAACCCGATGAATCCTGGGGGGGGAATGCAGTATTGCATGGAGTGATGGTGTCTGACGAACATGGTAGGACTGAGAACTGCAAGGTACCTAGGAGTGTTTCCTAATGATGAGGATATCAGAAGTTACGAAGCCAGTGCTTTTTGTTGTGCCTTGAAACGTCCGCCTTTACAGGGTCTTCAGGTGGGACACGGATAAATGTAAACGCCGTTGGTGTAGGATCCGGTAACGGGTCACGGCGCGCCAGAGTGAAGGTAGGTGTAACGTGAGGAGACGAGGAAGACGTATGACCACCTGCTGTCGGAGAGCTGGGACCAGCGGTTTCATTCGCGCTGCCACCAACGGCGGTGGGCAGCTGATGAGTGGTACTAGTGTGCGAGATATAATACCAGAGTCCAACTCCGATTCCAGCACACTGTAAAAACAAAAGGTTAGAATCCAGTGCGGGCTATTTGGAGAGCACCCACAATGAGGAGGATCACGCCGATCAGCCAGACCCAGCGCGATAAGCGGCTAGTTCCATTCTGTGTTTTCATCAACCAAGAACTAGGGGATGTATTAAATATGACAACCCCACAACCACAAAAGCTTTCCTACCTGGGTTTCTTCTCTTCTTTAGCAACTATACTGAATCTCCTCCAGAAATCATCGCCACGTTCCCCACGTTTTGGCAACAGATTATCCTCGGAGTTGCCACGCATGATGGGTTCCGAGAATTTGACGTCCCGCGGAGCTGGGAACTTTGAAGGACGTACGAAAACTGGTGTAATTGGGGTCATCGGTGGTTGAAGAGGGTGAGGTGTGCTCGGTACAGATGGTCTAGGAACAGTTGTCTGATAAATTGGTGGGGGCATACGAGTCCCCATGTCTGCCTGCGGGCGGACGATGCGGAGCACCTGAGGGACCTGCCCCATCTGCGGTGGTTCTGGTGATTGGACTAGAGGAGAACCTGAGGGCGACGGACTTGAGATTTTGAGGTTGGCGACAGGTGCAGGGTATCCAGGCCGGGGAGCTGCCAAGGGAATTGCATGGGCGGGGTGGGACATACCCCCAGGCATAAAACCAGGGCCAACTCTGGAACCAGATTGGGGATTTCCTCTATCGTACCTTGGGAAGTGAGGTAAATCAGCGACGCGGGATGTAAGCTAGTCAACGTACATGCTGTGGCCTAGCTGCTATTCGGATCCGGCCCTGCTGGTTTTCGAACGCTGTTAGCTGGGAAGGGTATCTGGATAGCAGTGTGGTATTTTCTAAATTCCTGACGAGGATGGACTGGTATCAAGAGAGCGGATGCCTCGTCAAACTGAGAGGCAACAAGTATTGATTCTGAGCCCGAGGGTGGCTCAGAGGGAGGAAAATGAGACAATGAGCAGCGAAAAGAAGATATAAGGGCGGTCAACCGTCGACTGGTCCAAGCTGGTTACCGCCAATCCCCGTGTGACAGGCTGGCAATCAGGGAGCAATTTCGGCTAACGTAGTCAGTTACTTCCCACTACTCCACAATTCTCAGCAAAGAACGACTCGTTACGTTCGGACGCAACCCCTCTTTTCCCTCACGCTCGTCGTCCTCGACAGTGACGGCCACCCATCGGATCGGAGTTCGGCTCAGATCACGTGGCTAAATTATTTGGCATTGTTGACGCTCACTGGCGCGTCGCGTCGCGTGCGCCTCGCTCACTCGACACTTGCCATGGCAAAGCGAAAGAATGTCATCGACAGCGACGACGATGCCCCCGAATCATCCCAGGCATCCAAACGTGCTAGAACGGAGGACAGCGACGAAGTTCCCGCCTCGCCCCCGCGACGCGAAAGGAAGCCAGTCATCAATGGCAAGGGCGAGCCCAAGACCGTAGAACATAATAGTGATGAGGAGGACGAGGAGGACGACCTCCACCACGATGAACAACCGAACGAAGAGGAAGAGAAGAGGTTCGAGGAGGACCACGGTGAGGCTATTCGCCATAAGCTTGAACAACGCCGCAATACTATCGGTGTATGTGGTTTCACGTCTGTCATAAGCACACACCTGATACGGTCTCTCAAGAGTATTGCGGAACATGGTATCATCGAGTTCGTCGAGATGAAGCAGTTCATGTGCCATCCCCACTTGACCTTCACATTCGGCCCCCAGGTTAATTTCATCATTGGTGAGCCGCTCAGTAGACTAGTCGCACAACGATTACTGACATACACCTCAAGGACATAACGGAAGTGAGTTATATGCGCTTACTAGCCTTCAACTATTCTAGCACGTCGCTGACTTTTGCCCCTATTAGGTGGGAAAAGTGCCGTTTTATCTGCTATCACTGTCGCTCTTGGTGGCAAATCCGTTTCTACTGGTCGCGGTAGTGGACTCAAATCGTTTATTCGTGAGGGTCAGCAGTGAGTCGTACCCTGGTTTCCTCTATCTCGTTGCGCAAACACCTTTGTGCAGTAAAGCGGAAGTCACCATCGTACTTAAGAACCAGGGTGAAGAAGCCTACAAGCCCAAGGAGTATGGTAAAAGTATCGTCATTCGACGCGCCTTCACGCGAGATGGTTCTTCTTCGTGGAAGATCATGAGCAAGGACGGTACCCTCATCTCCAACAAGAGAGACGAGCTAGCTGCTATCTGCGATCACATGAACATTCAGGTTGACAATCCTATGAATGTTCTTACTCAAGGTAAGATTCTGGCGATCAGGGGCGTTGCCAGTTATCACCAGTGTTTATAGATGCTGCGCGGCAATTCTTGAATGCCTCTCACCCTTCTGACAAGTACAAGGTTCGTGTTGTTTCACGATATACTGATAGAATCGTTTGTCATGCTGTCCCTAGTTTTTCCTTCGTGGGACGCAACTGAGCCAACTCAGCGAAGAATATGACACTTGCCTGGACAACATCAACCAAACCAAGAAGTTACTTCATCAGAAGAAGCAGATCCTCCCAGACCTTCGCACAGTGTTCAAGGAAGCCACCGCACGCTTTCAAGAGGCATCCAAAGCTCGCGAACAGCGGTTTAAAGCTGACGAGCTCAAAAAAGAGCTTGCATGGGCTCATGTAGCCGCTAAACAAGGGGTAAGTCTTCTCGCTTCTAATATCGTAATACTATCAGCTTCGATTATATAGGAGATGGAGGCAAAGTTTGAGGACTTGGCCAAGGCCGAGCGCCGTCTGCCGCGTATCGAGGCTGAACTTGAAACAGCAGAGGTACGCCCGTCGTTTCCAGAGCTACACTTTAGGACAACTCGATTCCTCCGTTAGTCCCAGTTCCGGCTTGCTTCCCAAGAAGTCGTGCGTTACGAGAAAGAACACTCTGAGCTCGGCAACATCGATCATCTCAACGCTCAGCGTAATGAGCTTCAGGAGAAAATGCGAGTGAATAAGAATAAGCTCAGTGACTTTAGAGTAGGTGTCGACTCATCTAGCAGCCTCAAGCGCTGTTCCCGACGATCTCTTCTTAGAACGACCAAAATGCGATGAATTCTAGCCTGACGGCCCTGAACAGGTCCATCAAGGAGTATGATGAAAAAATTGCAGAGGAAGCTCGCCGCTTGGAGGCCCATACGCAGGCGAAGCGCGATGAAATTAATCGCCGTATCGACTCCGCAAAAGAAGCTGTTGTGGAAGCTGATCGACGAAACAAGGATGTTATCGAACAAAAACGCAATAAAGTTGTCGAAAGGGATGAGGTCAAGTCGAAAGGTCAAGCCGCTGAAGGCAAGCGACAGCAACTTCAAGAACGAATCACCGAATGTCAGACCATGATTAACAAGTGCAAAGAACAAGAGAAGAACAGTCTAGCTTCGTATGGCCGTGACATCAAGGGCGTCTTGCAGACTATCAACAGGATGCAATGGCATGGAGACACCCCTATTGGGCCGTTTGGCTTATATGTGAAACTTAAAGATCAGAAGTGGGCGCAGCTATTGAGGGCACAGCTGGGAAGTTTGATGATGTCTTTCGCGTGTACGGATGCGAGAGACCGATTACAATTGAAGAAAATCCTTGACCAGTCCAAAAAGTATTTCTGTTTGTTTGTGCCTCTTGCACATGGTGCTAATTTATCTATCAGCTTCCATGTCAACGTCATCATCTCAGAAAAAGATTTGTTCGATTATAGGGCTGGTGAGCCACGTGGGGATGTCCTCACTGTTTTGCGCGCTCTTGATGTGGGTTGTCTCCTGAGATAAAATGACGATAGTAGTGATCTCTGGCTGGGATAGGTTTCCGACCCATACGTGCTTCGAGTCCTGATCAATTCGGCAAACATCGAAAGAACAGTGCTTGCGGCAGACCGTAAAGTTGGTGATGATATTCTTAAAGGCCTTGGCGGGGGTGGTGTTGCATGGGCCGCCGACCACATGCGAGTGACTAGATACCCGTATGTGCCCGCTTGTTCATTATTCCGTCTACTGCTCACCGTGCGGGCGATCTAGAGAGGGAGGTGGCTCGTCCATCAATCTGCCGAGGGTAAAGGCCAATGATCCGCGTTGCATGCTGTTCACGACAAGTGATCTGGTTACGGCACGTCGGTAAGTGCATGCTTTTGATTTCATCGCTAATGTATCTCACTCTATCCCGCTAGTGATTGGGAGAAGCATCTACAGGCTGCCGAGTCAGAGTACAAAGGTACTCAAGCCGAGATACACCAGTACCGTCAAGTCTATGACAACGCATCCCGTGAGATCGAGATCCTTTCCGTAAGTCTTTGGATATGGCTATCACAACACCACGATAACGATATTGTCTAGTTGTTGGAGCGAAAAGCCTACGAGGATTTGCGAGCAGCGAGAACGTTACATACACAACTCCAAGAAGAGGCCAATGAAGAAATGCCAGCCGGAATTTCGGGCTTACAGAATGCAAAGGATGTGCGTACCTAGCTTGCTCTACCCGTTGCGTTTGTGTTGACTTTCCAACCCTCTCACAGGACGCCGAGACCGAGAAAGCTTCTGTATTGAATCAATTTGCTGATCTTGCAGAGCGGAAAGCTGTTATTGATGAACAGCAGGCCTCGCTTTTGAGGGAAATGAATGGTATTAAACAACAGATTCAGAACTTTGAGCAGCACCGCGGTGAAGTCATGGTCAGTACCTGTCAACGTTTGCTGCATGGCCTAGTTTAAGACTGGCTTCCGTGCAGGGGAAAATCGAGGAGGCTGTAGGGAACCGACTGGAGGCACAAAAGAATCAACAATTCTATCAGGCAAAACTCGAAACCGAAAGAAAAATTGTCGTTGACATTGACGTCGTGGCGAAAACTCTTCAGGAAGAGTTTACCAGCTGGTCGGAACATGCAGAAAAATATTGTGAAAGGGTCGAAAATCCCCGCAAAGTGGTCGAGGTACAGCGTCAACTTGATTCAGTTCAAGCGGCCCTGAAAGAGCGAGAGCGCCAGTAGGTTTTATATTTAGAGTGATGATCACCCGCTAACTTGATCCTTAAGACATGGTGCCACCATCGAGGAAATGACCATCGAAGTAAACAAGGCAAAGGCCGATCTCGACAATGCCGATCGCGATATTCGTAGCCTCTCTGCTCTCAACCACGTAAAATCACTTTTGACTTTGTATTCGGGTGACGCATACTCACGATTCGCCCAGGCATTGAGGAACTCCCTTTTGATTCGCCTGGATAGATGGCATGAATTTCGACGTCACATCGCTCTCCGTTGCAAACTTGTGTTCCAGTATCATCTCTCCGAGCGGGGTTACTATGGCAAAGTTTTGTTCGACCACGTTAATCAGACGCTACAACTCAAGGTTCAAACCGATGACCAGACATTGACTCAGGGGAGGGATAAAGATCCTCGGTCTCTCAGTGGCGGCGAGAAATCATTCTCGACTCTCTGTTTGCTTTTATCGTTGTGGGACTCTATTGGTTGTCCGATACGTTGTCTTGGTAGGTAACCACTCTCGTCCTCCGTCGTCGTCATCTGACAAAGCCTCAGATGAATTCGATGTTTTTATGGATGCTGTCAACCGTCGCATCAGCATGCGTATGATAGTATGTTCAATACTATCTTATACTCTTCCTTTGTCTTACCAGACGGGCAGATTGACACTGCGAATGCATCCGACAAGAAACAGTACATCCTGATCACTCCCCAGGATATGGGCAATGTTCAAGTTGGTAACAGTGTCCGGGTAAACAGGATGAGCGACCCAGAACGCGGTCAAGGTACCTTGGCCTTCAGTTAATTATTCCACCGCACGATCACAGATGACCGACTATTATCCTGGTATTCTGTCATATTCATATTCTATTCACCTGCACATTATTTTACGATCGCTCCCTTATGGTCCTTATCCATCCAAGCTCCATACCATAGGTATTTTCAGGTAAAACATCCGTTGTTCAGCAGTACATCGGGATTGTGTCACATGTTGGAAACCATCCCTAGAAACTCTCGGCATTCTGTCCTGAATTTTTAATTTCGCCATTGTCGCTCTTACCGTGACCCGCCACACGCTCACTAAATTGCTCCACGCCTCCTCGCTGACGCTTGCGCCCAGGATGACCGTTGTGTCCGAGTTCCTTGTTGGACATGCCTTGCGCAGGGACACCTAGCCCTTCATACACATCATGAGATGTCGCCCCAAGAATTGCGCTCTGCACTGTCAGTAGTCTGTTTGCTTATCTGCAAAGGGGCCTTGGTCGACGACTGTATCAAGCAGGACGGGGCTGCCTCGCAGCTGACGGCCTGTGGGTGGTGTACAGAGGCGGCAGTCATGCTTACAAGCACACCTTCGGCCCTGCCATCGACAATGCCTTGGCTGCCGGGTGGGGCATGCTCCATGTAGTCAGTACCACGAAGAGGGTTGTTACCCTCGAGGGAGCGGTAGTGTGCGTGTGTTACGATGTAGACTGCTCCCGAGTAGACGTCATATCATGTAATCCGGGGCACGGTAAAGGGTCAATTGATGATGCGACAACTACATTGCAGCTTTGAACTTGCTAGTGACGAAGGATACCTTTGGTGTGCATCGCAATAGCTTGCGAGCTCAGTCGACAAGTTTCTTGCCTTCGTCCCTAAATCGCTTGAGCTCTTTCCGCCAGGGCTCCCATACTTCCCCGTACTTCCTGAGAAGGTTGGCAAGCTCTTCTCTCTGCTCTCTCTGATTTATATGGATAAGTTGAGTAATGTGTAGGCATGTGTTCGGGACGCACCAGATTCCACGGCTCCTCACCCCCGTAGATGTCCGTGAACAGATTACGAAGGTCGCTCTGCTTGAGTGTTTCCGCCCGCTTGAGCGTGGTGATGATATCATTCTTTAGCTTCGCTTTGAGCTCCTCTTCTTCATTCTCGTTCCACCAGCCTCTCGACTCCATGAACAACCGGAAACGTGTGATGGGGTTGTCGATCTTCTTCCAATTCTCGACCTCTTGCCGTCCGCGGTATGCAAACGAGTCATCAGACGTCGAGTGGTGGCCAATGCGGTATGTCATGGCTTCGACCAGTACAGCACGGCCGCTTTCGAGGCATCGCCTACGTGCCTCCTTTACGGCATTAAAGACTGCCAGGATGTCATTACCATCCACCCTGACGGTTTCGATACCGTATCCAGGCCCACGCGCGGCTATTCCATCGCCATGATACTGCTCATGCGCAGGTGTCGAAATTGCGAAACCATTATTACGAACCAAGAAGAGGGTTGGGGATGGAATTGTCGAAGCAAGAAGCATTCCGGCGTGAAAGTCACCTTCCGAAGCGGCACCTTCGCCGAAGAACACACAGGCTATGTTCTTGTTGCGTCTTGTCGGATCGCGCTTGAGTGCAAATCCGACACCCGCTGCTTGTGGTATCTGGGTTGCAAGTGGAGACGAGATGGTATGAAAGTGATGTTCAACGGACCCAAAGTGCTGTATGAAGAGGTTGGTACGCAAGGTTGACTAAATGGGGTGAAAGTGCATACCATGGGCATTTGTCGACCTTTTCCACTCTTATCTTCATAGTTTCCGAAGCACTGGGCCATTGCGGCATTTATGCCAAAGCCTCTCCATAGGAGTACACCCATTTCACGGTATTGGCCTGTTTGCTCACAGTTGGAGCAGGTGCACTTGGATACGATAAAACCGCCCACCTAGTACTCTTGTGTGACATGAGGGAGCAGCAAGACGGAGATGGACAAGAATACACACTCATCATCGTTGGCCAAAGCCGCAGCGGCGCCGATTATGGTAGCTTCCTCGCCATACTAGGAGAATGATCAGAGGTTCTACGAATGTCAACAGGAAATGCCTCACCGAGGTCATCTGAAAAGTTTGATTAGATCCGTGTTGGGAAATGAGTGTTGAACATGACGTACATAGAAAGATATCTTGCCCTGACGTTGGACGTTGTACAGGATGTTGTCCATCATTGGCAAGAGCTGCATGCTTTCATATCTGGAGACAGCAAATGTCACGTTGGGTTGTCAAACTAAGCGCAGACATGGGAACGCACAACTTGCGAGCAAACTCTGGGGTGATCTAAACAGGTGTGAGTAGAAGAGACGTTGCGAGAGAGGGAGACGAACGTCTGGTAGCTCCGCCTCTTCCATCGGGACGCCGACGCCATCTAGCACTCTGTAGGTAGGTATCTGGGCAGATCCCTGTGTGACGGAATTGAAGAACTGGAGCGTTGGCAACACGGGTGAACCCGACGCAGGGAGGTGGTCCCCGAGAGGGAACTTTGGCGTAGCTGTCGCGAGTGCCCTTGCACGGACTCTGGCGAGGTGAACTGTAGAGCGGAGTGGAGCGAACATTTGGAGGACAAGTCGAGGCCCGGAGCTTGACCATCGGGTGGACATGCATTACGTAGTCAAGTACATATGTCTACGATGTCTCTGCTGGGAGTTTGAGGGCCTCCTCGGCTGCCTTTCTCCGACCTCCCAACATCAATGTCACATAGTCTGCACCACCCAACACATGGTCTCCCTGCTTTGTGCCAGACCTCGCCTTGGCCTTGGATTTCAAGCCGGCGCGTCTCTTGGCTGACTGAACTGATGGTGCCGATGAAGCCGCTGGTGTCGGCTGGGTGGTCGATGAGGAAGCGGTCTTTTTCTGTGCGGACGATGGGTGTACGACAGAGATTCGATGGGGACGGACTCACTGGGACTCGCTTGTGTCGTTTTGCGCTGTGGCCCATGTCGACACGCGACTGAGAATATTCCCACGAATCGACCCGGAGGCAGATTGAAAAACTCGTTCCGTCTTCGCTTCTTCTCTTCAAAGTTCAACACGCCCACAGCCATGTCTCTCCCCCAGCCCGTTCCCCCCTCCTGGAAGGTTCGTCTCTTTTCTCATCCATATCTCATCTCTCACAGTTCCCCTAGGACCTCGGAAAGTCGTCCAACGACTTGTTGTCCAAGGACTACCACTTCTCTGGCATCTCCCTCGAGGTCAAGACCAAGACCCCGTCCAAGGTCGCCTTCAAAGTTGCCGGTAACCGCGACTCCAAGACCCTGGGCATCACTGGTGACCTCGAGGCAAAGTATGCCAACCCCAAGAACGGCCTCGTCTTCACAGAGACATGGACAACCTCAAACGTCCTCAAGTCTCAAATCGAGCTCGAAAATTACATTGCCAAGGGTTTGAAGCTCGATCTCAACACCTCTTTGATCCCCGACAAGGGCTCAAAGTCTGCCCTCTTTAACGTCGTCTACAAGCAGTCGGGTGTTCACACGCGTGGCGCTCTCGACGTCTTCAAGGTTTCATTTCACCTCCTCTCGCCTCCCCTTGTCATTCTCATCTCGTGTATAGGGCCCCACTTTCACTGCTGACACCGTCTTCGGTCGTGATGGCCTCCTCTTTGGTGCCGAGGCTGCGTATAACGTCACCGAGGGCAAGGTTACCCGTTATGCCGCTGCTGTCGGCTACAATGCCCCCGAGTACGCCGTCACCGTTCACGGTCTCAACAACTTCAACACCTTCTCCGCGAGCTACTATCACCGTGTCAGTCCCGACGTCGAAGCTGGTGCCAAGGCTGTTTACGACACCAAGTCAACAACGTCTGGTGTCGCTCTCGAAGTCGGTGCCAAGGCGTAAGTTTCATTCACGTCCACTGTATCATCCACAAGATCAACTTTTTCTCCGTCTTCAGCTTCCTTGACTCTGCTGCGTTCGTCAAGGCTAAGATCAACAACTCAGGTATCCTTGCTCTTGGTATGTCCACCCACCTTTACACAGGTTTCATACAACTCATGACGAACACAGGCTACACCCAGACTCTCCGGCCAGGTGTCAAGGCCTCGTTCGGTCTTGCTCTGGATACTCAACGACTGAACGACATCGCCCCTACTGGCCCTGCCCACAAGGTCGGCGCCTCTATCACTTTCGACGCTTAAAATTATTACATAGTGAAAATAATTGGATGTGTCGCCGCGTTCATAATGCGATAGATGTTGAAAACCATCTAGTCTGAGCACTAAACCACTATTTTAGATGCCAAATATTGTGCGATTGTCTCTAGTAACATTAGGTCTCGCGTACAGTGATGATTGTGGCTGTCACGCAAATACGTCGTGAAGCCAAGTTTCATAGTCGTACTCTGGCTCTCCCACCTCATTCTTGGATAAAGGTAGCACCTCCCGTAGATAATCGATTGCACTGACGGGGAGCTGAGCTAGCCTCATATCCAGCTCGGTCACAAATGGCTACAAAGAATCCTCAAATCAACCAACATAATCATGTGGATAGAACATACCTTGTTCCCTGCAATCCCACGGAAAGATTCTCGAAGCTGTTCGGGCGATGTTTGGTCTTCAGTGATATCCACCTACGTCAAATTGTCGTCGGTGGCTTGAAACAAGATACCATCCAATGCGAACGCATACCAAAAGATTGATGAAAGCTTCAAAGGTCACTGCCCCGTAGTCTTGGACCAGGTGATCGTAAATATAAACAAAGTCCTCGTCCTGCTTTAGTTTTCAGAAAAAAAGT